>JALIZH010021314.1:0-26234 GCA_030522465.1 Rhipicephalus appendiculatus | reverse complement strand
CAAGAACGAAAGAAGAGAGGTTCTTGCACCTGACATTCAGCGATCAGTGAATATGAAGGTTAACTGTCAGAGCAAGTAAAAAAAAAAGAGATCTGTCCATGACACCATCAGAAATATATATAAGGCGTCATCTGTACTTTTATATAGGTCATTTCGTATTTCTCGATATGAATCCAGCCAGTCTACTTGTACTCATGTCTATCGTGGCTTCGATTGTGAATGCTACTGCTCAGCAAAGTAAGCTTTTTAGATGTGAAGCATCTTATGGCGAAGCTTATTCCGGTGGTGGTGGTGGTGGTGGTGTGCCGCGTGGCCTCCCTTACTGCGCATGCGCAAACACTTAAAAAAATAAAAATAAAAAACCTCCTCTCCCCCCTTTCTCTCCTCTAGGCATCCCTCCCCGTGGCAACCACACCCTCACTGCGCATGCGCCTCCCCTCCTCTCTCCCCTCCTACGCTCCCCCCCCTGTCTCCTCTAAGCATCCCTGCCCGCGGCGTCCACACTCCCACTGCGCATGCGCGTCCCCCCTCTCTCTCCTCTCCTACGCTCCCCCCTCTCTCCTCTAGGCATCCCTGCCCGCGGCGTCCACACTCCCACTTCGCATGCGCGTCCCCCCCCCTCTCTCTCCTCTCCTACGCTCCCCCCCTCTCTCGCCTCGCGACGCCGACGCAGGCAGCGTCTGCTAGCGAGTTTCTTGGTTGAAAAAACCGACTGCTCGACCTGCACAACCGTTCACTGGCCACCCCGTATATATGGCAGTGGATCTTGACCTGCAAGGTGGTGCCGGTGGGAGATTTTTCCTGTGCGTTGTTGAACAATAAAAATTCGCAGCGTGCGCTTTAACTAAAAGCAGACTGCGGGTCTCTGCGTCCAGTCGAGTCTTCTGTCTCTCATTGCCCATTAGCAGCGATTGGCATGTTCCAGTAGGAAACCCCGCTCCATCACTGCGTGCTTTGCGCCTCCCCAGTTTTCTCTCCTGCGCAACGCTGCGATGAACGCCAGCGTCAACGCCGCCGCCAGTGTAAGCGTTAGCGCCCGCTGCTTCACATCTACACATGGTTCCCTTTAGCGGGAGATGGTGTAATTTTTTTGAATGTATTATAAATTGTATGTGTGCACAAAACAGTCGAATTAGTTGCAATACGTTGGAAAGTAAGACGAAGCCTGATGTAGTAAATGATAGGTAAAACGAAAAAAATCGGCCTCTCAGGATTCTGAAATTACAGTGAACGCGGGGAAAGGTTCCGTTATTCTGGATTGACACTCAGAAAATTCTGTAAGCGCATAGAAAATGCGGGGGGCAGTTCAGTTGCTAAGGTCACTTAAACGGTAATGTCAGGTTGCATTTTCTCTTCAAATACGAAGTTTTCGCTTTGAGTTATGTGCGAAGTTTTGCCTTATCCTCACGCTAAGTGTCGGATACATTTGACCTAGCTAATCCTACATTGTCCAGGGTATGCATGAGATGAATATCTTTATGTCGCATACTTCTTATGGTTTCTTTTTTTGAAGTACCTCTTAAAGAATGCGGATCAAATCTAGCGCAGCAAAAATAATATAAAAAAAACATGCTGCTTGTCTTGATGGTGTGAAGCAGATCACCGGATCATCACTTAACAACTCACAGGACCACCAAATCAACTTTCCATTAGCGTTACTAAATTGCTCATTCCCTTAGCACTATATTTCCTTTTCCATGCCTTCGTATTCATCACACTTCAAAACTGTGGAGGGCCTCCACCGCGTAAGTTAGGTTAGAGAAATTTTGGCAACAATGTAGCTAGAGGGTTGTTCTTGTTTTTTAGATTTTTTAGCAGCAGCTTCCATCAGTTCAGCGCAATGCGAAATATGGATATCGGCTCCTTCGCTTACTAAAATATGACCCACCTGTTTCAATAGGAACAACTGCATTACTAGAATAACATCGTTATAATAATTCTTCATATGCTCAAACACTTTTTTCACATCAGGAAGCTGCCAATGTTTTCTGCCGTAACAGAAAGCCTAACTTATCACTTTTTTATTCTTTTTTTTATTAGTAGTATATGACGGTGTTACCCAGTCGTAGGAAGTTGCGAAGACCTATGGCGAAACCAAAATACAGTATATGATAGTTCTGAAATTATCGCATTAGGTACTGAGATTCTCTCTTCTGGTATAACACAAACTCAATATCAGATGTAATGAATCATGGGACAATAAAAATGAATATATTGTTGTTTTTTTTAGAATAACGGAGAGCTCAGCTAGTTGGTAGGTATTCCTGTTAAAGAGACACGGCGTGCGAAAAGCTTGGAGGGCGCTTGAACTTTGCGATCAAGAGCAGAACGTGATAGCGTAATCGGGCCCCGTGCGCATCGCCTTCTCAATTGCTAGCCTCGCTTCGGTTCTCGGTGAATGCCTCAACCTTGCTGTCAAGAAAGGAACGACCACGCGTACAACATTTTGGCCGTTTCAAGCTATCCTAGAATGCCTACTGCAAATACAATTGTTAATGGCTCAATATTCCATAATTCTTCCTTTTGTGAATCAGCGAATGGTCCACTACGCGTCCGCAAGGCTACATGCGAACCTACGCAGCTGCTCCATCTGCTGATGGTTTTGCGGCTGATGATGATGAAGTATCTCTGAGCGCTTTGTAATGGGTGGGCCTTTAAAACACCCGCTCGCTGCAATTCACATGTGCTGACGCCTGGTGCGATTCTACGCTTCTGCCGCGCAATCTTACATGCGTTAAGGAGACTCCTTCCACTACATGACATTCATATAGTGTTTTTTTTTTCGAAACAGTTTAGTAGAGCCTGGGAGGTGGCTGACAGTTATGTCCTGGGAGACGATTTTGCCCAATACATGACTCTAGGCTAAATGTCAATATTCTTTCTTGTCAGCGCACTTTGGAAATGCCTTCACGAAGAAATGGCATGCGAAAGTCTCATGTCCCCAAAATCGCTTGACAATTACAGAAGTGGCGTGACAGCCTGTACGATGGCCTTCCACAAGGTTACGATCCAAAACTGCGAACATCTTGGGAACCATGTGTCTCGAAGAAAATCACAGGGATACCCACCACAGCCTATCATGCGTTTACCGAAGTTCGCCAGCACCTTGCCCAAGCCTTCGTGTTGGATGAAAGAAAGCACAATGGCACTACTGCAAAAAAAGGTTATATTACAATTGCCGAAGTGTAACCGAAACACGATGACTCTGATCTCATCGATAGTCGTCGCTATGTAATGTGAGAACACGCGTCTCATCGAATTCCTACCAAGGCAGGTATGATAGAAGTCTCATTGCACAATAATAATTAACAGCTCGAAAAGAACGGGAGACAAAAGGAGGAGAACTACACAAGACAAGCGCTGACTTCCAAATGAAACATTTATTGCGCATAACCCATCCTTAAATAACAATATACTCCTCTCGCTACAATGTTGATGTTTTAATATCTGCCCCAAATAAGCTAGGCAAGCTTTGTGCGCAAATGGACCGGCGTATTGCTAGCAGGTCGCAGAAACAGGAACGTGCCTGTCGAATCAGGCACGTGAATAAGTATATTCTTTGCTGCAAGTCTGTGGTGTACTCAATTCCACTTTCATGCGACCGTGTGTATATTGGGCAGACGGGGCGCTGCGTTAATGTGCACCTGCGTGAGCACAACACTTCTTTAAAAGGCCATGCTAGCTCGCACTTGTCGCTACACTGTCGCGATTGTGGTTGTGCTCCTGTGTTTGATAACACCACTATTTTGTATCGGTACAGGGGGCTGTACCGATACAAAATAAGCTGCCCACATCAGTGCACTGTCCGACGGATGCGTCGCTCAGCCCTAGATAGCCTTGCTTGCCAAAGAGCTGGACTATCTGAGCTTACGCAGATAGGTTTTCAATCTTGCCTTCTTTTGTATACTGGTTTTTCATATGTTGTTTTCAATCCGGTCCCCTCACGTACACGTGGTACGCAGTTTTGTTATTTAAGCATGGGTTATGCGCAATAAATGTTTCAGTTGGAATTCAGCGCTTGTCCTGTGCAGTTCTCCTTTTATCTCCCGTTCTTCTAATTATTATTATGCATCCATACCAACTAGCCCAGCTTACCACTCTTTTGAACTTAATCTCATTGCACCAAGGCGGTTCTCATAGAAGGTCCTTATGGGATTACGGAGGAGCTTGGCGGTTGTGACTTCCAGCTGAAATATAGTCACACGGTCGTGACGTTGAGGAAGGCAGCAGTCAGCGGCTTCAAGCCGAAACGTTTTATTCGGGCGAACTTGTGCCCGGAAAATGAAATGTCATGGTACAAGAAATACAAGCTGTACACTGATATGGGGGGAAAACGGAGCGTCGGCCGTCGGTTAATCTGTTCTGCGGTAAGGCGCATCGGCATGTATTATACACGCGACATCAAAGGGCCGAGAGTTATGGCTGGCGCTTGCGGAAGCTGTGGAATCGACGTGAATATTCGTGTCATGGGCGTCATCTTAACAGCATAATCTCAGACAATGCGAAGGTTCCCGAGCATTGCGACGTCGTACGCTCTGAACATTGCTAACAGCTTTTGTGCGTGGAAATCGAACACACAAAAACGAAGAAAGAATCGGATGTGGCAATATCCAACGACAGCGCCACGCCGTCAAGTGGCGCATGCAGACCAGCTTAGTGTATCAGGCAAATGAAGGGGACATATTCCGACGTGCTGACGTAATAAGCGCGAGAGCACGTGTAAGGGTTGTGTGCCAGTGACAGTAGGCGCAGCGCATAAGTTCGAAGGGTAGACGGCCAAAAAGAAACGCCACCCTTCAAAAATTTGCATACGCTAAAGTGGAGGACAGACGTGAAAATAAAGGATCCTGTCTGAGATGTGTGCACGCTTCGTCCCTGAAATCATTTAACCCTTTCAGTCCCGAATTAAATATTTTCAATGTAAGCAACTAGCTCTTACATTTTGAGATGAGCATGATCGTGGTAGTCCTAAAAAACTGAAAAACTATTCGCTCACACTTTTCAGAGAAGAGTAATTAACGTGTCAATTAATTTAACAAATAATTATTATTTAATAATCATTCCATAATTTTTTGCTTCATTTACTACATAAAATATTATTTACATAGGATAGCATATTGTCCAATAGCCAAAATTCAAATTTCCGACACAGAACTAAAATTAATGCCCTATCTCTGCACGGTGAAAGAAGACGCTGCCTCAGCGAAATGCTCGAGCAGCACGACCGCTTCTGTAATTTCTTCGCTCAGACGTGACCTGCCTTTATTATATGTACCATGTTGACACCACATGTAGGGCAGATGCTAAATACGGGCTCTTGAGGAAGAACAAAGCTTTATCTTTACCATATGCTTGCTGACTGACCTACATAATTTATGATTCCAATTGGAATCACAGGGACTGAAAGGGTTAACTGGCAGATGAACAATTTGTTGACCTACACTATCTCAGTTTTGTTTGTACAGATACATAGATACTTCACTTAACGTCTACTTCATGCATCATCGATAAATATATCTGCAAAAGTGAGACCTAATGATACCTTGCCAGTTAAAAAAATTACACCATCTCCCGCTAAAGGGAACCATGTGTACATGTGAAGCAGCGGGCGCTAACGCTTACACTGGCGGCGGCGTTGACGCTGGCGCTCATCGCAGCGTTGCGCAGGAGAGAAAACTGGGGAGGCGCAAAGCAGGCATTGATGGAGCAGTTTTTCCTACTAGAACATGCCAATCGCTGCTAATGGGCAATGAGAGACAGAAGACTCCGACTGGACACAGAGACCCGCACTCCGCTTTTAGTTAACGCGCACGCTGCGAATTTTTATTGTTCAACAACGCACAGGAGAAATCTCCCACCGGCACCACCTTGTAGGTCAAGATCCATTGCTATATATACGGGATGGCCAGTGAACGGTTCTGCAGCGCGAGCAGTCGGTTTTTTCAACCAAGAAACTCGCTAGCAGACGCTGCCTGCGTCGGCGTCGCGAGGCGAGAGAGGGAAGAGCGTAGGAGAGGAGAGAGAGGGGGGTGACACGCATGCGCAGTGGGGAGTGTGAACGCCGTGGGCAGGGATGCGTAGAGGAGAGAGGGGGGGGAGCGTAGGAGAGGAGAGAGAGGGGGGGGACGCGCATGCGCAGGGGGGAGTTAGACGCCGCGGGCAGGGATGGAGAGAGGGGGGGAGTGTAAGAGGGTAGAGAGGAAGGGAGGCGCATGCGCAGTGTGGGTGTGGTTGCCGCGGGGAGGGATGCCTAGAGGAGAGAGAGGGGGAGAGGAGGTTTTTTTTATTTTTATTTTTTTAACTGTTTGCGCATGCGCAGTGAGGGTGGGTACGCGGCACACCACCACCACCACCACCGGATTAAGCTTCGCCATAAGATGCTTCACATCTAAAAATTGGGGAACCCTTAAGCTTCTCCTTCAAGAGTTGAACGCGATAGCGATATCCTGTCCCTAGTGCGTACTTCAATCACTTAGTGCATACTATGTAATGGGTAGCCTGCTGTAAACCACGAGCAATTATGCGCGGGAAATGCGGAAAATGTTTTCGAACTTGCTATACACCCACTACGTGGTCTTAAGGGAATACGCGCAGTAACATGTGTGCCTTTTGTAATGGGTGCACGGCTTTGAACCACAATGTCGTTATGATATCCTGCGGAGACCCGGCAATGGAACATTTGTCCAATATATTGGACATTGTAACACACCGCACTACGGCTTTCAAAGCGCTTGCCTCCTCCGGGAAAGCGTTTTCTCGGCTGCTTGTGGGACCCGTGCTGCCATCTAGTGAATATGGTCAAAGTCGGTGTGTTTCCCGCCTCTCAGGAGCAGTCGAAATGGCGGGGTTGAGCGCGAACGGCTTTTACGGCTTCCGTCTAAGAAGTAATTGGATTTAGATTCATTTTTGGATGTCTTAAAGCCTATTTAAGCATTGATTTGTGTTCGTAAGAGGTTGAAGCACACAAAGAAATTCATATTTGAGCAAAACATGCGGTAGTTTTTTTTTTGCATGCGTTGCATATTTGACAATGTCCAATATAATGGACATTGGGTCTCAATGACTACAAAAACACGGCAGTATGCTCTGCGCTCTCTTGGCACTCTACAGAGAGAAAAACGTTTTTCGCTGCAGTACTCTCTTTATTACGTTTAAACTTTACGTATTTTACTTTGTAGGTAATAGGCCCCGTGTGAGCGATGCCACGGCTGAGAAAATTTTGGAGAATCTTGGTTTGGAAGCAGCAAATAAAATTAATTTGTGTCGCGAGATGTCTTTTTTTCGTTCACTGGCCTCAACTACGCCATACTCTCTATTCCCCAAAAAAGTCCCCCCTAGAGTCCCAATGTCCAATATAATGGAGAACGTGCTGCGGCCAAGTAACATCATATATTGAAAAACTACGTGTCACTTTTCATCTTTGCACTCAGAAAAAGCAGTTCTGAAAGTTTAACAAAAATCCGTGACCCTAAATTCCCTCTGGGTCTCAGGAGGATATTCACATGTTATGACGCCCGATGACAATGTACGCTGGTACCACGCAATATTATTGCGATAATACATGTATTGTGAAGCCTGTATACAGGACGCGTGTGTTTGTAAAGCACGAGTTATTTTCACTGCAATTATAAGCAGAGGAAGTTATTTTATGCGTAATCCCAAGCATACCCTTTTAGAACAAAGTGTTGCATGAAATTTATTTTGTAATGCCTATTGTACATTTGTGGAGGCAGCCTTAAGTATTTTGGACGCTATGTATACACATGAAGCTCATTTGTAATAAATACCATGTAAGAGCAAAAAAAAAAAAAAAAGAAGAAGAAGCGTGGCTGTGTGGTAGAACACCTGCTTACCACGCAGACGACTTGGGTTCAATCCTCATTCGGACCCGGAAAATTTTATTATTTATTTTATTTGCATCTTTCTCGATGTTTCGGTCACGGACAAGATGATGATTTTTCGCTCACAACCAACAACGCCGACACCGGAATTTCTGCGAAACGATCTCTTTAACGCTATCGCGTTAATAGTCTTTTACATTGCTGCGTTTCTTAAATTGCTGCGTTAACCCATTAGGGACCAGTGTACTTTAAAAAGTACGCTTCCTTTTTCGGGCATAGAAAATACAAAACAGAATATTCTGATCTTGCTCATTACAATTTCTGATGCCAAAGGTTGCAGCAAGAAAATCCTAATTTAGAATATTGACTCGGTTATGTTTTTTCTGTTTTATGAATCGTCAAACTTTAGGAAATTGAGAGCCTGTTAAACGCACGTGGTCATTACTACTTTTTCTAAATTAATTTGAAGTTTACATTTTATATGTTGAAAAAACGGACGGTTTCTGCTTCAGAAAGAGAAATTCAATCCCTGCAAAGCGGGAGAAGCCTATAGAGTGCATAGTTTTGCTGTGAGGAGTAATGAAATGTTGCTGTACTTTATTTAGTACACTGGGACTTCGTGGGAGCATACATGTAACTCTTGTGCGTTGCATCATAGATTCAACAGGCTTTTTTTTGTTATGAATGCCGTTTTTTCGGTTATCTCAGACTCATGAGGCTGCGAAAGATGTCGCTGTGAATATACGAGAGCCTCTTGATGTTTTAATTGGCGATTCTGACCCTAACATGGGAACTTAGGAGGAAGAGGGGAATGACGACGGTACGAATGGATGCTCTCTGCTAACGATAAAAAAAACATGGAACGAGAGGAACGTGGGTAAGATAACTTCTGTTTTGACTCAGTTTCGAAAATGGCCAAGACAAGAGCATAATTGTTATGCTGACGAAAGGCTACACAGTTGAGTCACTATGCTCTGTATCGTGGTGGCCATTCACTGAAAAGAAAAAAAAAACGTAGTGCCACTGTCCTCCTTCATCCGCAGTAACAATGCCATGAGGGGGTTTGAGCTCTACGATTAAGCTGCGAATGACTAGAGAATTTTCAACGCTGAGAAAAAGTGTTACCAGCCCCTATTTACCTAGATGATCGAAATAGCCGCAGACAACGCATAAAGTGTCTGCTACCACATTGTAGGTTTTAGCAGACCCTCTACGCGTTGACTATTGTCATTTAGTCGCATAACAGCAAAGCACTGACTGCGCCTTGTTGTACCCAAGAGAAGTATCAAAGCTCTCCAGATTCTACTGTGCTTGCTATTAGCTCTATCCATACCGACATTTTCACAAGAAGCCGGCAAAACAGTAAAATTCTGCCAAAATACATCGAAATCATGTGGCGAAAAGCGTGACGTTACGCTTTCCCTAAACCACTGGTCCTTGATTAAGTGGCATGGGCCAGGAAATATTTTGTATTAGTTTCACAAGGGCCCAGCGTACTACCCATTCTTGCATCAAGTCACCTTGCCCGTTGCTATCTCGAAGGCCCAGCGTACTTTTTATAGTACAGTATCATAACTCCTGAAGAAACGCACGTAACTCTATGAAAATTTGCACGTGTGGTTATCTGTTGTGGTTACTTAAATAAGCAAAATTTCAATAAAGTCGGACCAGTAGTCCTTTCGTGGTCCTTAATGGGTTAATAGTCTTTTACATTGCTGCGTTAAAGGACACTCAACATTTACATTGCTGAGTGTCCTTTAACCTATCGGTGATGTGAGCTCGAGTTCTGCCTTTTTACTCCACAAGCGTAGAATTCTCCACGTGTGGGAAAAAAATCACAGCATATCCGCGGAGTGAATGATGATGAGTGGGCGAAGCTCCGGAGGTACATCATCAAAGACGTGATGGTGGTTGGTTGCATGTGGTCAAACGATATGCATGTGAGACCATATCGCGATGCCATGTGTTGTATGGCATCGCGATCGTCATCGTCATCAGCGTCATCGTTATGACGCATAGTGGGTACATTTCATGTGGTGTGCCGTGATGGCAGCGTCATCGTCATCACACAAGAAGATACTGCTGGTTACGCAGGTGGCTACTACGTACTACAAACTACAAGGGACGCACGACCCACGGCAAAGACGTGATGGTGGTTGGTTGCATGTGGTCAAACGATGTGCATGTGAGACCATATCGCGATGCCATGTGTTGTATGGCATCGCGATCGTCATCGTCATCACGCAGGTGGCTACTACAAACATGGGACGTACGACCCACGGCATAAGGAGCTTCGCCCCTAAAATTCGTGAACACAGGGTGAACACGAGGAGCACGGAGTGACGTCAGGCAGCCCATGTTTCAACAAGAGCAGTAGTCTTTTGCAAGGCTGCAAATCGCAGCCTTGAAGAAGACGCCGGCTCGAGTGACACCCCGTGTTTCCGAATTTTTCATCTCTCAAAGCTTTTATTTTCCATTGGACTTCTGTCTTTTTGGATTTCCGCGAAGAGATTGGCAACACTTGTATGATATGTCGGCAGGCCTCTAGTTTCTGCTGGGCATGACTTTTACGTGACCCTTGTGCAGCGCAGACAAGTGTATTGATTACTTGATATTAAATTAAAATCGTTTCTGTTATAGAAAGAAGACGAATTCTTTGGAGCTGTTCTTGCTGCTGAAGACTAAAATGACAGGCACAAGCTCCTTTGTTTGCCAAAACGATCTTCGTGCGTCAAAACTTTGCGGAAACAATGACTGAATATTTCGCTAGTGGTCAAGAATTGAAGACGTGAACTTGTTCGTGGCATTCGCCAATAAGTAAAAAAAATAGATTAAATGTCAGAGCAAGTAAAAAAAGAGAGCTGTTTCTGAAACCATTAGAAATGTATATAAAAAAGTCAGAGGTGCTTTTGGTGTAGAAGTCCTTTTGTGTTTCTGACTATGAATCCAGCCAATTTATTCGTCTTCAGCTTGTGCCTCGCGCTTTTGATTGTGGGCACCTCTTCACAGAAAAGTAAGCTTTTGAAATGCGTTCGCGTATACATCAGAGAGACAATTGAACCTGTTACAGACATTAGAATTGAGATTAGTAATTTTGTGAATTACGAGGAAGGGCAAAGAATTCTCCCACGTAGGATTCTGAACTGACAGTACACATGAGGAAAGTTTGTCTCAGTCGGGATCGGAACGAAGAACATTTACTGTAAGCGCACAGAATTTGCTACGTCAGTTCACTTGGTAACGCCAACAAAGAGGGTTTGCCATGGTGCTGGGCTCAGTGAGTGGTTTTAGTAGGAAAGTGCCTCTTTAAATGCGAAGTTTTCGCCTTGAAGAACCTGTATAGCTTTTGCGTAGCTTGATTCTCCGTATGGTGTCTACTGAAACACCAGTCCAGCATTTCTCATGATATGCATATCATGAAAATTATATTTAAGCCTGATACTTATTGTGCATTCGTTTCTGAAGTATCTCTTAAACAATTGCTTTAAATGTGGCACACCAGAAAATAACATGTTGCTAGGCTAGGTAGTGCGTACCAGCCTAGCGATCGCTGTTGTAGGCATTCACACCTCGAGATGGTGGCCTCTTTCTTACGCTCGCTTCTTTCGCTACCATTCACCCCCTACCTCAAACGCCCTCTAGCGTGCTTCTCCACGCGTTGCAGAAGCAAGCGCTTTCGCATCCCGAAACCACTATACTACTAGCAGTGATTAGAGCACCGGCCTTCTGTGCTCTAAGAAAAATGAAGTCTGAGGTCCGATATCCGGAAGGTGCACCTCGGCCGCAGTTGTTTAATGACAATTTTGCCACATGACCTATTCATACGGCATTTTCATGAATTCTTTGCGAACATTCGTTTTGAAACACCGTGCTCTAATTTTCTTTACAGTTTGAGAGCTTGCTGGTAAACCGATGAAAACAAATGAAAACAAATTTCTCTATAAAACAACAAAACTCTATGAAAACAAATTTCGGGAAGTTTGCACTAAGTCGCGCAAAGATTGGCACTGCGAAGCGCGGGCGGACACGTCTAGCTTTAAGAGGTGCGGCTTGCTCCTTGTGAGTATGCACTTTCTCAGGATGCCCCATGAGTGTCTCGTCACGATAGGTCACTGCCAGCCTATGCATTGTATATATATATAGAACGGAGATAGCGCGCGATGTCTTTCTGTGGGCGAGGCTTAGATACCGCGCATGCGCAGCTTGACCAGGTGGTGTTATTTGTTCACTTTTTGCGCCCATGGCTTGAGACTGCCAAAGGACGTTATGCGCGACGTCTCCATAGGTTGTTGTGCGCGGCGGTCTCCGCAGAGCCCGTGCTGTAGAGCAGCGAGTTTTGTGCAACACCACCGCCGTCTTTATGGTTAGACTAAGTCTTAAAAAAAGCATGCATATTACGTTGACGTCATAAGGACACAGTGGAGGATAGATTAGCTGCGGTCACTGCCCTAAAATGTTTTGGCCACATATCTTTTCCGAAATACTAACAGCCGTAAGCGTTTACACGCATCAAAACAGGTCAAACGTTGCTTAGTATGCGGTGAAGCAAGTTGACTTATCGCTTTATCAGTATTCTTGCATCACTCTGTAGGAGACATGGTTCTGAGCTGACATTTGTGAGGAAAAAAATCGGCCGCGTATCTGCGTGCTTCGCTGCAAATGTCCTCGAAAGACGATAGTCTTGTGCCGGCCGTACTACTATATTTTGCCTTGCCTGAGACAGCACCTACTCCATGTTGAATTGGCCGCAGCTGGCTTGGATTGATAAAATAGAGGAGGTGCTGCGTGAGATTGGAGCCCAGGGCCACTGCCAGCGGGAGCCCCATATCGTCGGCAGAAGGCTTTTTCGTGCATAGAGTCGCAGTTCGTGCGCAGCGTCGCATTTTCGGCGCAGCCTAATCAAACACTAGGGTCTTTAGAAATTTTCTAATAAAGGGACACATGATCTGATACTTATGTATTGATGTTGCACCTCAGATTGCGTAATATTTGCTTTTTAATCGAAAATGTTCACAAGTATGAACGCAAACACCAGTTCAAGATGGCTGGGCGTTCAGCAACTAGTTAAACTTTGGCCGAATGGCTGAGTGGCTGAATCGGGTGACAGACAGACAGACAGACAGACAGACAGACAGACAGACAGACAGACAGACAGACAGACAGACAGACGGACAGACAGACAGACAGACAGACAGACAGACAGACAGACAGACAGACAGAAAGACAGACAGACAGACCAAAATTTCTGCGTTGAAGTATCCCAAGAAAGACTAGCGTCTTTAATAGACAAACATTGCGGCCGCCTACCGTTTCAGCAAGAAGTCGCATGGGTTGCGGGGTATATTTGAAATGCAGCAGCGCCGCGAAACTGCGTCTACGACTTTCAGACTTAGTATACCCATTGAGCTTCGGACATTGAGCAAATTGATTGCTCACATTGATACCATTCATTGAGCACAGCACTGTTACTCCAGCAGAACAAACAACGAGAAATACATACGCGCATTCTTGTCACGTTGTAACACGTTTAAGTATTTTTTCCCGCAGTTATAGAGATGTGGAATGACCTGCCGAATGACGTTATCTGTTCTCAATGACTTGATTCATTTTCGTCGCCCCTGGAATATCTTTAAAGGCATTGCAATAGGTTATCTGGTATTGGTGCACAAATAAACTTAAAGAGAATGTATTCCGCATGTACTTGCACATTGTTACACGTGTTCAACATTTTTCATCTGTGCGTGCTTTGTTATCGCTTTTGTTATCTTGTATGCTACTTTTCTTTTTCCTTTTGACACCCACTGAAATACTCATATGTATGGTTCATATATTCCTGGTTTACTTGGTACAATAATATAGATAAAGAGATTATTGAACGACCCAACCGATAATAACACAGATGGATGGAATGAGCACCATATAACGAAGTTTGCACCAGGTCGAATAATGTGGCATAGAAGCTTGGATGGAGCTTTTGATGCGCTGCATTTATGCTATTTATTATTATGACAATTTTCTCTATGAGATATTTGGATGATTCGATGCTTTTCCTTAAAATAAAAACGAATGAAAGAGCTCCCTCCCTTTCTCGGCGACGGCTACCGAATTCCATGTGAACAAAATGATAAAACTAACATTTAGGAAAATATGTATGGGCTTGTATTCGCTGAGTTCCAATGTTCGTGCTTTAACATAGCCCGCGCTTACGTTTCGCATACACGCTTTAGCAGTAGTTGAGTCAAATGATTTCAAATGATTGTTGAAGCGCTTTCATTGCTTTGGCATTGGATTAGGAGGCCATGGGCCAAATATTCTGGCGAGTTTGAAGCTTTAGTCTAAATCTAGTAAATTATGGCCCTGTTCCGGTCATCGTTATGTGTGATGTGGCTGGGACAGTTGAGCTTTGTGGTTGCATCACCATGTTACAAATACTGTACGCTGATTTCTAAATAAAGAGTGCTTATGGTCCCTTGATTATACTTTCAGATATTCTGAAGTCACTGCCGCCAGTCGGTGAAGGTGTTGAAATACATGCACAGGTCCTGTACGATGACACAGTGAACGCATCATCGGATGTAAATATTTTTTACCAGCTCTTCAACAAGGTGAGGTAAAAGTATTCTTGGTATTGCTGTTATTATGAGGCACTGGTGACTGACAGAAGACCAATGCAGAGGACTGTGCGGGCAGACACCTATTTAGTAATAAAAAAAAACTTAAATCCAGTTCTACGTGTGCGAAATTTGAAGAAACGATGGAGCTGTGGCTGCGCTGTATTAGAGGCGAAGCACCTTAGGGCCTCGGCTTGCCGGCGTGTCATGTCGTGGTTATGGTCTTCGCTTTTGGCGTTGCACGTCATCGTAACGGTCTATCATAAGCGGCTATGCGCCACAAAAAATTGGTTCACCGCACTACTGGCCACCGGTTCATACTACTACAATGCATATTATGAGTGAAAAGGTCTCCGTTACTGCCTGAAACACTATGTTCGGCTCCAGAATCCCCCCTGTCAGAATCCCCGACAAAATTTACCAAGGCAGTTTCTTATCTAAAACCAGAAACGAAAAAAAAAAAAAAATCGGCAGATCCCACCTACCACAGGAATCAATGTTATGCGAAGCATTTGGGGGGGAAGGTGACTGTGGTTTAATTTTTATATAGAGCGAAACATTACGAAATGACGCTAAACGTATGTACAAATGTTGTACGCACGGACATATGTTTGAACAGTCGCTTATAGTTTATATACCCGTTGTTTACAGCTGCGTAACAATGCCAACAGCAGCATAGGCATTACCAACAAGCTGATATGTAGTGCTAGTGCTTGCGAGGATGGTAGCCCTGAATAGCACTTCGTAGACCAACCTCAGAAGATGGCGCATAGCTACAATCGGCGTTGACCCTACGTGACGCCTGCATCATAGGCGTACATATGTAATGTTTATGGAATTAGATAGCCAGCTCGGCAACCACAATTTACGGTCCAGCAACAGGACACTTTTGCAAAGCAGTTTCCAGACCTGGCGTGGCTCTGTGGTAGAATAGTTGACTGCCATGCAGAGTGCTTTAGTTCGATTCCTGCGGGGACGTGATACTGAATCTTTGCATTCGTCAGGTCAACGCTGCCGGTGTCAGTTTTTCTTAAACCTCTCGGATTTAAATTTCCAATGTCTGTTTTCACCGTTCCTGTGCAGATATAAACTTTCAATCACCTGTGGCGCATACACGCACACTGCGGCCTCGGGCATACGGGTATGTAACACACGTGTGTGCAGGAAAGTGTTTGACGACGTACGCCACGGGATTTGGAAATTATTGATGTCATGACCAGCCAGACATATTCGTCAAACGCTCTTTTCTCCCACACTAATTTTGGTCTACCCTAAGTTAAGGAGGTGGTCACGAGAGCACCCAGACGTATGCGGCTAGATAGATAGATAGATAGATAGATAGATAGATAGATAGATAGATAGATAGATAGATAGATAGATAGATAGATAGATAGGTTATTACGCTTCCCTATCTTTTCCATTCTTTCATGCCTTAATCCCCTGCCTCCAGCGTTGGGTAGAAAACCGGATGATGGTCATTCATCCGTTTCCTCCCCTTCGTCCACCTGCATCGCTGTTTGATGCTTATTACGAGGTAAAATAGGTTAACCCTGAGAAGCGGCGCTGCCTATGAGACAAATAGTGGAACTGAAAATACATGTGAACCCACGGTGCGTGCACCGCGAACCGTAGTGCAAGGCAGGCTTGATAAAGAGAACATTAGGGCAAGACAGGTTTCTATGGCGCGCAGCGACCACTGTGTGTAGCATGTGTTATTTATTTGACGTGATCGGCGCTGCGTATCGAGAAATTCTGATAAAATTGTTTCACAGCATTTTTCATGTTACCTTCCTATAACTAATCCTAATGAAAAACAACAGATAATGAAGCCAAGGAATCTATAGAAAACGTTAAGTGCATGGTTTTAAATGCATGGTGTGACAATGATGAAGATGTGAAGAAAATAAAGTGGTCGAAAAGACAACATGCCACCGGCAGGGGCCGAAGTTTCATTAAGGTTGTTTTCATTAATGTTGCATTAAACCTAGGAACGAGCCCCTGAAAATTCCTTTCATTAATTTTTTCCTTATTCAAGCGCTCTTACCGGTAAGCTTTCGGTTGCAGTAAAATGAAAGTAAAATAGGTACCATAAAAATTAGATGTCAGCCCCTTTAACGCCTCCTCTCGAAACACCTATTGTGGTCAAAATAAATACGTTTATCGTAGTTCTGCATCCAAAGGTATAACGCATCCAAGACGGGACAAAGCGAAAGACACATAACACGCATACATAACGCTAGTTCTGTAGCAGTGTAGGTCTCACGAAAAAAAAAGTCAAACAAAGGCTTTCAGGTGGTTATGCATAAATGACGTGAAACTACATAAGAAACATTGGTCATGTCATGGAATCACCTTTGTGGACAGATTATTTTTTGTACATAAACGTTCAAAACCTTCTGCATTGCCTCGCTCGCGCGTTGGCTTAGTTTCCAGTCACAATGCAAGTGCTTCCATGGCAATATATCCAGTGAATGATTGTAGGAACTATTGTTCTTTGCATCATTAGTATCATGCCAGTCAACGAGCGATATGGCAGCGAAATGTTCCAGAAGTTAAGGTCAAGCTTACGATTAAGTTTAGCAGTTTGAAAGTTTTTTGTGGTTTATGTGTGGTACAAATAAAGGATGTGCTCCTTTCTACGCTCCAAAATCTTGAAGCTGTACGTACGTTTTTCAATTATCATCAATATAGAAATCAAGTCACGTCTGCCTTTGTGTACAGTGAAGTCACAGCATTTGAATAATGTTCAGGCAAAAATATATCTAATAGTATTTTGTTTTTCGCATGTACATTTACCATTGTATTATTTAATTGTGTTTAATTATATTCCACAAGGAACAAAGGGGCAAACAAGCGCTTACACACCACACTAAATTTGTTTAGGTGCTATTTAGCATTAGTTACTTGCCAAAGAGTGCCTGACAAGAATACATATTTTTTCAGGTTCAAGGATACTTCAACAATGAATCAATATTGATCAAGTTCAAGGTCGAGAACGTGACGCAAGTGAGTATATAGGTAACAGAATTAATGGGGTCCATGATATATATATATATATATATATATATATATATATATAAGAAACGAACGAATGAATGACATATGGTTTGCTGCTAGACTATTCTGTATATTGCGCTTAATTCGTACATTATCTAAGATTTTTCAAGGTCAATCTATGGTCCCTGGTATCTAGCCCCCTGCACAGGACTGCATTACAAATGCTCACAGGCTTTCCTTGGAAATGAAGCGGAGGTTACAGGGCGAATCACGTGCATGCTACCGCTGATCAATATATCCCCTCAATGGCATCCGTGTTTTGCGCGGGAGAAATGAAAAAAGAACTTTATTTTACACATGAAACACTTTGAGACGGGAAGCAGCGCACATTACCGAAGGATTTGTATTCTTTTATACCGATAGTTGTTAGCAAATCACAACTGCCGATTTTGGTCCCGCAGTTGTTCGCCGCCGCCGGTGTGCGTGACCGCTATCACGCGAATTGAGTAAAACCTATGTAGGATTGTATGGGATTTTAACCTCTGCTTTCCGCGTGGCAGTCGAGTATTCTACCACAGAGCTACGCCGGACTTTGAAACTCCTTGGCTAAAAGACCATATGTATATATAAAGGCGTCGTGTCCAGCAAGAAATCGAGTTACTAGGTGAAATATAGTGTGGTAGAGACGTAAAATAACACCCAGGCGTCATACTATGTGAATCGTGCATCGAGTGGGTCGGTCAATGCTTCTAACCCACTAAAAAAATTAAGCCAGCTTCGCACTAGTGGTTCGAAGCCTGGAAGTACGGAGCTAGGCGGCCTCCTTTGTTTCTCTTTGGTTTTCTCTTTCTTCCTTTCTTTCTTGTTTTTCCAGTATTTTTCTTGTTTCCTCTCTTTTTCTATATTTAGGTCTATTTTTCTTCCTCATTTTTCCTTTTATTGCGATAGCAATTATATGGATAATCTCAACGGGTGTTTGCCGTCGCCGTGGCCGTTGCCGTCGGCGTCATTTCGCGTATAAAGTCCAAATTGATAAGATATCCCAGCCCATCGTACGTTCTTCCCGAGGGCGAGCGGGAGCGACGAAGGCGCTTGAAGCAGAGATCAAACAAGCCGGCCATCTCCGTCGCTCCGAGGCCCACGCGATAAGATCCCCCGCCTGTTAGACCGGTCGTGGAATGCTCAAGAAGAGAAAGAACGCCCCGCTCGTCTTTAAGGAGCGTGAGAAGAAGCGATGGGTGGGGGGGAGACTGTGACTTTTGATTTTACGAGCGCGGTCGCCGCTGGCGCGCGCGTTATCTGGCTATCTGTGGAGCCGTCAGAGGGCGCCTCGCATATCCTTCTTCGTGCTGCGCTCTCAACACGAAGAGAAGGTGCGAAAAGTGTGCCTGGAGCGGCCGTATTCGCTTAAACCAGCGTTTTGCAGAGTTACACGAGTTCGCTTCCACAACAGTTAGCTGCCATCCTCACACCGTATAACATTACGATTTGTTGCTAGCGCATTCATTGCTTCACCCTTGCGGTGACACTGTGACTTTTTCTTTCTCTCCATTTTTATTCTGACTTGCTTCCTCTTCTTTTTAATTTTTATACGTGGTTCTTCCTGCGTTACGCGAAACGACGACAGCATACGACAATCGGGGCCCCATCCGCACTTAATATCATGATCAAGGCGCTCGAAGAACAAGAGGAAGAATACTTCTCGGCGCGAGCGCATGCTCAATATGCTACTGATGGCAATGCTTTGACTGCGTTGGGTCAAGCGATGACAACATACGACAGCATACAGAACACGACGGCATACGACCATGTGGGCTCCCTTAAGTGCTCCGCACTTGAAGCATCATTCATAATTATTCATTGTTATCAGCCACAGCGTCAACAAAGTGCACATGCCTTACAGATGTGAAGCGGGAACCTCTATTCTGCGAAGAATGACGAATAATATGACATGGTAGGTGCGTCCCTACTTCACAAAAGCTATGATTTATGGCGTAGTGGGTACCATGAAGAAGACGATGTTTTACGGGAAGAATGAGGAGAGGTCGGCCTGTAAAGCGGGTTTCTGGCCGGCTACCTCACGGGAGTAAGGGCGAAGAAAAAGAAAGAGAATGAGGGAGGCATGATGAGAGGTGATTATAGTATGGCACAATGAGTCACTGCATACACTGTCCTGTGCGGGGTAGGAGATGCAGGAAAGTCTACTTATATTAGTTACCATGAAAGTGCGCTTGTCTTAACTGCCTCAAGAGAGTTTACAGCGGGCTGTAGAAAGGGCGCTGTTCTAGCTTTTGCTAGGACTACGCTTCTTGTTCAGAGCAGGCCTGGTGTCTTTTTGGAGCGCAGCTCTTAGGTGCCCGTTCCTGTATTGAGCGGCGTCGCCGTCGCCGTTGACGTTGGTGGCATAATTGATAGACATCACAAAATAGAGAGAAGTGGAAAATAAATTAGAAAAAAAAATACCCAGGATCGAATGGGATTTGAACCCGGGCCCTCTGCGTGGCAGTCGATTATTCTACCACAGAGCCGCACTGTTGCTTGAAATTAAGTCGCAAAAGGACGCTATACAGGCGTCACATCTGGCAAGGAATAGCGTTATCCTTTGTTATATAGCGTGGCAGGAGAGTAAGATAACAGTGATCGCACAATGCTAATTGCGCAGCGAGTGTGTGGTTTAATGCTTCCCACCCACTGCAATGTGCTCAGCCACAATTCTTCATCGTCATCAGTCACATGTCGCATCAATAAAGCACATACAATACCTCACATATGCATAGCGTATATCTCGATTATCCGCAGAAAGACGGATAATGTCGTAGTCGGTGCTGCCCTACTTCACAAAAAATTATTATTTATGGCGTAGTCGATACCTATGGAGGATACCTTGCGGGAAGCCAAAACTTCAAACAAAGTTGGCTTTGCCCCAACACGAAGACGCGCTCAGAATTTGCATTAGGCAGCATCGTAATCGTCGGTGAATTCTTTAGATTATACGTTCTAATATCGCGTTTTTGCACGCGTAAGAAAGTCGCGCCATTTACGTGTACCTCAAACGCTCAGTGGCATCTGCGTCGACAATTGAGCATCTGTCTCCGTCTGGCTTTTCCGTCTGCTCGCCTCAGAAACATGTGATGAACTTTCCCCTAAATAGACCTGTGTACCGCCGTGCCATGCCGCCGCCGAAGTCCGAAGGATGCTCACGGCACCGCCGCCGCAGCGCAATAATTGCGGCGCGCCGCCATTTGTCGTGTCTTTTAATCCGAACGGGGAACCTAGACATACAATGCATCACTTTACCGGAAGTTGTCGTATCTTTCTTCTCTCCAGAAGGCTTGGGAGTATATTATGACGCTGCGGCGTCGTGCAGCAATGAAGGGTAGCGTCCCAATTCACTGGCCTACTACACGATGCATAGATATATAAATATATAGATGGGTTTGTACACTTTGTTTCCTTTTTTACTCGTGTATATACTAATAAGGATAGAAGTAAGGGCAAGGAACAAATCGCCAGACGATTCGATTCTTCCAACGG
Source organism: Rhipicephalus appendiculatus (assembly GCA_030522465.1). Classification (NCBI taxonomy): domain Eukaryota; kingdom Metazoa; phylum Arthropoda; class Arachnida; order Ixodida; family Ixodidae; genus Rhipicephalus; species Rhipicephalus appendiculatus. Next base: position 5,251 of record JALIZH010021314.1, on the reverse strand, counting down.
ACGTACTCTTCACAGCGGAGACCATGAAGCTCTCAAAAAAAGAAAAAAAAACGAGCTGGCCCGCCTCCACTGCTTTTGCATATTTTATTTTTCTTAACTTAACAGACTATATCACCCCCTTTCTTCATCGCCACGCCGCCACAACCGCAGGTGGAAAGAGCGGAGCGCTGCCACTGGTGATTTCTGACCGGCGCACAGGCCCGTTCAATGTCAGAGATACCATGCAATGCGCATGCCGGGCAGCCATCAGCTGCCACAGCGGCCCGAAACATGCACTACACCAGACTATTTCGCGTAGCAGTACATGTGCAGAAGCTCCACCCCCGTCGCTTTTCCTTCATTTCCAAGAAATGTTGTCCGCGAGTATAGTTACCACCCAAAAAATTACAACAGTATTGTTTTCGAGTTTTCATTGTATCTTCGCAATGTCACTTAAGCTGCAACTTCTAGTACCCTAAAGTTTCATTCGCCATCTCTAATGGCAACGTTTCAAAGGCAGATACAGAGCATCATACACCCGATTTTCATCTTTTGGCGCTGAGACAGCGTTGCCTGTGCTCTTTTCAATGTCAGCGGTACACGAGTTTCACGGCACAGATATTGCGCCGCCTTCTTAGAGAAATAGCACCATGCTGCGTGAACATGCCGACAGCTTCCCGCGCGGAGCAGATGGTTTTTGATTGAGACGAAATTCGCAGCGAGGTTCAGTTCAAACCAGCTTCATTCCGGAATACCACATGCAACCAGTCCGTTTAGTCGGTAGCCATTTCAGGCTTACCTCTACTCTAGATTACGGGAAAGCCTGCCGTTTTTTGTTCCCAGTGAAGTCCAAGTGGCGATGCACCCCATTCATCATGGAAGCTCATATCAAAGGAAAGCTAGTTAGCACGGTGAAGATAGTGACGTCACGTCATTTTGGCATGCCGGAAAGTAGTGTCCATGAGTGATGCTAACAGTGGAAGCAGATCTTTCATACTAAATGCAAAAAGTGGGGGAGCAGTACAGAACAGGGACAAGAGAAGAAAAGGACAACACAAGGCGCATACTCGCAACTGGAAGTTTATTGAAGAGGCAACACATATATAGCTTACAAAATTAGCACATGGTACAGTTTAGAAGTACACGTTGCTGGGCTAGTCGGTTCATGTTCAGGTAGAAGCCACAGTTGTGGCTGTTTCGCGCAAAGAATTAACGTGGGAAGGGGTCAATTGCGCTCCTCTTGACCCCTTCCCACGTTAATTCTTTGCGCGAAACAGCCACAACTGTGGTTTCTACCTGGTACAGTTTCTCTCGCCTAAAAAACAGCATGGCTATCACCGTGAAGGAAGGAAGGAAGGAAAAATCTTTATTGGGCGAGTGAGTTTGGGTCCTTTACGGGCCCTGGGCCACCGCACTGCCATCACAATGCGCGTACGTATGTGCCCAGACAGTGAAGGCGCATAACGAGCGCTCAACGCCCTGCCTGCGGAGGAGGATTTCCTAAAATTGCAAGGATGATGTGGACCACGAACCAAGCGTCGCGGAGGGGACGGTAAACGCTAGAATATACGTTATTCAAGACCATACCGGTCCCTTGATAGTGCCAGGCGACCCAGCCGACTTTGTAGGGCGAAACATTTTCCTGCTATAAAAGTTGATATCGTTTTGCTAAATGCTTGCCTCGTTGTTCCGATTCTGAGCGAAGGCCCTTCTTCGACAACATAGGCTTAGTCTTTCGCTCTCGCCGAAGCGCTATCCTTGCGTCATAGCAACTTCAAAACACTGCACAGATGCTGGTCAAAGGTGGGCGGATGATGGAGGCAGTGCAAAATCACGGGAGGTGTCGAAAGCTTGCCTTTCCTCCAATCCCGCAGGCATTGCGAAACCACGCTATGTGAAGAAAGGGGGGGTTAGGGGGGCGAATGATAAATACAATCCATGGACAAGAAAAGAAGACGGCTGTTGCGCTCCGAGTTGTCTCAGGTGAATGCATAAGAGGAAGCGTGAAGTTTTGAAGGTTCACAAGCGCTCGCTCACGGCACCCTTTTTGTGTGTGTTTTGCGCAAGCTTGCTACCTTTCGTTTGTATACCTTCTGATAAGCACCCCTTACTCAAGGCTCCACAAGGCGGAGCAAGCTACGTTATTATAAAATATATTAGAAGTAAACAAATGAAGTAAATATAAATAGATACGCATTAAGCATGATTGATGTGCCACTACTTAACGTTACATTGGCAACATGACGGCGAATGGAGCAGAGGTTTTAGGAAATGGTGAATTGGCAGCAGGTGCAGAATTACAGGATAATGAAATGCTGCAGATATAATACTGTTACGATGGAATGGGTTTATTTACAGATGAGATGAAAGGACATGGAAGCGGGAGCAGCGTAATTGCGGGACAAGGCCAGTCCGGTTCCCCAAACCACACAGTCCAAGCGCCCGCTCCACTACTCTTCCTCTTCCTCTCCGCTCCGCACACTCACGCATTAACGTTACATTTTCCCCGGGGGCAGACGAAACTCGCCGAGTGAGTTAAATATGCCTATGATGGTACTGCTTGAGGCGAGCCACATGAACAACTTGCGTAACGCGCGAACGCCGATGATTGGCCGTCACTCGGGCGACAACGTAGTTCACGTCACTTAGACGAGCGACTATCACAAATGGGCCAGAATAGTTGGCGAGAAACTTCCGGTACAGTCCTTTTTTACGAACGGGAGTCCACAGCCAAACGTAGTCGCCAGGAGAAAAACTTACAGGATTATGCTTGGCATCGTAGCGACTCTTGCTTTGCTCTTGCGAGGACAATGTTCTAAGACGTGCAAGTCGACGTGCCTCTTCGGCCCGACACAATGTCTGAGCGATGGAGAGATCTTCCTGACGCGAAAAAGGCAGTACAGTGTCAAGGAAACACCGAGGGTTTCGTGCGTAAAGCAGGAAGAAAGGTGCATACCCAGTAACTTCATGCTTTGCGGTATTGTATGCGTAAGTTACAAAAGGTAAGACGGCGTCCCAGTTCCTGTGGTCAGCATCAACGTACATCGATAGCATATTTGTAAGAGTTCGATTCGTCCTCTCGGTGAGACCGTTAGTTTGCGGATGGTAAGGAGTGGAGTGGCGAAAAGAAGAACCACAAAGGCGCAAAAGTTCTTCAACAACGTCAGCGATAAATTGCCGTCCACGGTCACTGATCACAACCCGTGGAGCGCCGTGACGCAATATGACCCGTTGGAGCAGAAAAGAAGAGACGGCGGCTGCCGAGGCAGATGTAAGTGCACCCGTTTCCGCATATCTAGTTAAATAATCTACGCACACTATAACATACCGGTGGCCAGATGGGGTCTTAGGAAGCGGACCGAGCAAGTCGATGCCGACTTTTTCAAAAGGAGATGTCGGTGGTGAAACGGGTTGCAAATAACCTGCCGGAGCCGTCGTTGTTGACTTGTGGCGCTGGCAAACTACGCAGCTGGCGACGTACTGTTTCGTAGTCTTCCAGATTTTCGGCCAGTAAAACCTCTCACGAAGTCGATGTAGCGTACGTGCGAAACCAAGATGACCAGACGTTATGTCATCATGCATAGAACGAAGGACGACTGGGCGCAAGCTTTCCGGTACCACTAAAAGCAACGGGAGACCGTCTGCTGAGTGGTTCCTCTTGTACAGCAAGCCATTAGAAATTGTAAAAGGCTTTCCGGGGGAGTCATGCGCCGCTTCCAGTAATGGTTTCAAGGCAGGGTCGCGTTGTTGCTCGCTCTTGAAGTTGCTGAGATCTGGGAAGTCGAACGATACTGAAACTAAATAGTCATCAAAGTCATCGTCGTCGACATTGGTGTGCACTGAAGGAAGACGGGGATAAGCAGTCGGCATCCGTGTGACATCGTCCGCTCTTATAGGTCACGGAAAAGCTGTACTCTTGGAGGCGCAACGCCCAACGAGCCAACCGGCCAGACGGGTCGCGGAGTCCGACAAGCCAGCATAGTGAGTGATGGTCGGTCACTATGGTGAACTCGCGGCCATGCAGATACGGTCGGAACTTCTGTATGGCGAAGACGACTGCTAAGCACTCGAGCTCGGTGACGGTGTAGTTCTTCTCCGCTCTGGTAAGTGTCCGACTGGCGTAAGCCACGACATGCTGGCGGCCGCTACAAATTTGGACGAGCACAGCGCCAACGCCAAGTCCACTAGCATCCGTATGCAACTCAGTGGAAGCTTCAGGGTCGAAATGCTTCAGAATAGGTCCTGAGGTCAGCAAAAATTTCAGTTGTTGGAATGCAGCCTCACATTTATCATCCCACGCGTACGGTGCGTCTTTATGGAGAAGGGACGTCAGTGGCGAAGCCAATTGTGCAAAATTCTTAATAAATCGGCGGAAATATGAGCAAAGACCCAGAAAACTTCGCAGGTCTTTCACTGTTCGCGGTTGATCAAAGTTACGAACCACTGCGGTCTTCTGTGGGTCCGGTCGTATACCCTCGCTGTCAACGAGAAAGCCTAGTACGAGGGCTTGACGTTCGCCAAAGTGGCACTTTTTAGAGTTCAAAACAAGGCCAGCTTTCCGTAGGCATTCGAGCACAAGCGACAAACGGTGGTTGTGCTCTTGAAAAAGTCTTTCCATAAATAATAACGTCATCTAAATAGCACATGCAAATTTCCCACTTTAGTCCACGGAGTACTGTATCCATAAATCTCTCGAATGTCGCTGGAGCATTGCACAAACCGAAAGGCATAACGTTAAACTCAAAAAGTCCGTCAGGTGTTACGAAGGCTGTCTTCTCCTTGTCTGATGGGTGCATAGGAATTTGCCAATACCCCGAGCGCAAGTCAACAGAAGAAAAATAAGAGGCACCTGCGGTGGCAAGCCAGCCAAGCGTCTGCTGCGTCGCACAATCGGTAGAGCTGGGTCGTCCAGATCGATGTACCCGGCACCTTCCACCAAACTGTTACGATGGAATGGGTTTATTTACAGATGAGATGAAAGGACATGGAAGCGGGAGCAGCGTAATTGCGGGACAAGGCCAGTCCGGTTCCCCCAAACCACACAGTCCAAGCGCCCGCTCCACTACTCTTCCTCTTCCTCTCCGCTCCGCACACTCACGCATTAACGTTACAATACGAACATCTTCCATTAGATTTGAAGTGTTAGTGCCCTGATGAAAGACAACTTCTTGCATGTCGCCTTTTGTGTTACAGAATAACACTCTACGTGCCTTCTACAAGAACAGTTCGTCGCTGGATGCAATTCGAACGCTTGAAAACTTGACAAAATACG
>JALIZH010021313.1:0-30511 GCA_030522465.1 Rhipicephalus appendiculatus | reverse complement strand
CAAACAAATAGCAGTTAAAGAAGGCAAAGAAGCAGGATTCTTCAGGTGAGCAGGTGAACATGGAAAATGGCTAGGAGTAGTAGGAATAAGGCTTAGACTAACAGAGAGGAGAGCTAATTTGTCAGGATGCATTCTAACAGACAGGGGCGTGCAAACGGGGACATATGAAAGAAGTCAAGACACCACAAACGCGACTGATAATTGAAGATGCGCACAAAGGCGGAAAGGAAAGAAGGTTTTTCACTACAATTTTTATTACATATGTTCATTTAAATTGTCGCCACGCTTGATGCTATGCAAAAGCCCACAGCTTCGCTGGAGCGCGAAGCTGTGGGCTTTTGCATAGCATCAAGCGAAGCGGACAGCCTCGATGCAAGCATTAACGTAGTATGATCCTATTGCATTGTTTCACAGTTACGCTTTTGTGTTGTGGCCAACTGAATCCGGTTTATAGGACAAACAATGAAAGGAGAGTGCTCTTTTCACTGCGCACAAGTAAGTCCTGGGTTTAGTGTATATCTATAATATTGCAAAAAAGCTATTTATTTGCCTTGACATACACCATCAGCAATTACAGACACAGTTGTGCTAACACTGCATGACCAACCCTTGTCACGCATTAAGGGTAGAATTGCCGTAAAACTTGATGTTAAAAACCACACAGGAACTCCTCTTCTTCGGGTAGTGAAAAAAAAAACAGCCTGCGGCGAGGGCGGATTCATAGCGGTAAACGAAATAACACAAGCTTTTTTCGAACGTAATATATGCTGCATGATAAACATGAATTCCGGATAAGTGACAAACTGTAACTGCAAAATGAATCATGTGCTGCCATAACGAAGCCCCTGCTGTATCAGTTCAGCTGTGTATGTGACGCGTGCTTTTGCCCAGTTCCCCGACCATGTAAACAATTACAAAAATCTCCTTGTTTGACAGCTGTTCACATGGGGGTGTGGTGGTTCTACGAAAGCACAATATTTGCGCCATTATTCGTGTTGCTCCTGAATGTTGAAGGCCTAAGAACAAGGTTAGGGCCGCTCGCTTCTTCGAATGTTTCTTTGCCTTGATTTGGGCGAGTTCGTCTATAATTAGAGCGTACCTGAAGAGCACAAACGATGAAGACGATACAAAGTGTTGTTGCATGTGTTTCTTTCCTTTCTGCTTCTCAAGTACCCTGTAAAAGTTTCTTTGCTTTTCATAGGCCCGCCTGTTTTAATACAGGCTTTGAGATATTAACGCGACAGCGTTAAAGAGCTCGTTTCACAGAAATTCCGGCGTTGGCGCCATTGGTTGCGAGCGACAAATCATCATCTTATCCGTGACCGAAAAATGGAGAAAGATGCAAATAAAATAAATAATAAAAATTTTCGGGCCTGACTGAGGCTCGAACCCAGGCCGTCTGCGTGGCAAGCAGATGTTCTACCACACAGCCATGCGACTGCTTGAAAACACAGTGAAAGTATTTTCCTCTAGTTCTAAATGCAGTGAAAATAACTTTTCATGCTTTAGAAACGCACGCATCCTGTATAGCGGCTTCACAATACAACATGTAATATCGCAGCTATATTGCGCGCTACAAGCGTGCATTGCCATCAGGCGTCAGAACATGCGGTTACCATAACAATTTCGTGATTTAAAGCAGGCCAGTCATTACGAAAGGCACAGACGTTAATGTTCCTATTAATGTACTACGTAGTGGGTGCATTAGTGTACCACGTAGTGGGTTAATGTACCACGTAGTGGGGTGCATAGCAACTTCGAAAACATTTAACGCGCATAATTGCACGTGGTTCAAAGCATGCTCCCCCATTACACAGACTGTAGCAATATGCGAAAGCTTCACTGAGACAAGCCACTTTCAACTTTATCGATTACATTGTAGTAATCCACAATTTCTTGACAAACATCACACAATAAAAAGTATGCACTGAGTGGTTGAAGTACGCACTAGGGACAGGATATCGCTGTCGCGTTCAGCTCTTAAAGGCGAAGCTTAAGGGTCCCCCAATTTTTTTACGCTACGACTTCGACTGACAAAATAGTGTGATAAAATTTTCTTTAAGGGCGCTGCGCCTAAATGAGTGTAACCGTTTTTCTGCACCTTACTCGTGTCGAATACATGTGCACGCCGTGAAAATTGCTTGTATAGTGAGTTGGTTTGTAGGCGCATCCGTGGTAACTTTCTTTCTAAAAAAACATTGGTTTTATTTCGGTAGTGCGTCAAACAGAGCACTTGCGCTCTGAATTTCTCCACAAGGTGAGGTCGTTCAAATTCCAACATAATTTGCATTCACAGGTGAAAATAAGAAGAATTTTGGAAAGTACCCACGTCAGCCCCATTTCATGTCTAGGAGCCAACAGCCGCTTTCCGAGAAGCTCGTGTAATTCTTGTCATTATGTGATTCTTTCATTCTACGGCATTTGCACTGTGACATCCAGTACCACTCGTGGTCCTTCCGGTGACAGCCAAGAGACACCGCACAATCAACACGGCCGCTCACAGCTACAGCGACCATAAATTCACAAATGTGGTTGAAATTATGCTGAGACGTACATTCACATATTCAAGCGAGAATATATTAAAGTAGAATTTCGCTTCGGGCAGCCTATATACCGCTTGCATTTTGAACGACAATAAACAGGTGAGCACCGTCCTTCCAGTGGTACAAAATCCCGCAATTTATGTTCGATTACACTTTAAAGAACATCCTTCGGCGACATTGAGTGCGAGCAGCACAGTTCACCGTCACAGACAGCGGCAAGTCAGCAGTTCTGGGCCAACTGTTTCCGCTGCTCAGGTATATTTTTTCCACCGCCAGTTCGCTCTAAGAAAGACATGAATGGACCACTTTACCGAATTATGATTTCAGTCGCAACCATACTGATACTTGTACTCACTAGTGGGGAAGGTGCCTACGGAGGAAAAACATCTCTTGAAGCCATATCAGCTAGATCCCAAAGGTCATTTCGACTACATCGCGAAAAAGGATCGCACAGTACTGGCTACCTGCAGGGAGCACTGGCATGAAGATGACCTCTTCTTACTTCACCACCTACCATGGCCGATAAGTACATGGAAACTACCGACTGCAGGGTTTATTAGATACTTGAGCAAAAACGCCGCAGAAAGCGCCAAGACCAATGTACTCGTCAGAAGTTTAGGTTTTGAACAGCACGAGTGCATTTCCAACATTTTTAGATTTAAGGTGGCTACGTACCTTGTACATCGGATGCTGATCGAAGACAGTGCTGAGTCGAAACGCGCTTTAGATCTTTTGGTTTGCAAAAGGCGCTCAAGAAATTTCACTTGTGGGCACGAACGAGAACAAGAGACCCCAAAAAACATGTCATTATTCATATACTCTAGGGTATTCTCTATTAGTACCGTAACAAAAAGAAAGAAACATTTCCGACAGAGCGACCTGTGGAACAGCGTCCTTCGCGTAGGGCTAAGTATGAAAAATAGTGGATCTAACTATCGATCAAAATTTATCGTTGAGATGTTGGAGATGTACAACGTTACGCTCGAATGGGTGCTCTACGATGAAGCGATAGCACTAATCATGGACCTCTCCAGCAGCAACATTGACATCTCAGGTGAACCAATACCTTTGAGCAAGTGGATGTTTCAAATGCTGTCCTTTCCTGCAGCATACAGTCAAGTCCAAGAAAGATTTTTACGTTCGAAGCGCCGAGCTTGTCCCGGTGTCTTTCTTCGATATTCTAAATGAGTCCAAACTCGGCCTATGTCTGCTCGCTGTCGCATTACTCTGTGTCTTGTTAACGTTGGCTCTTTCTCACTCACAACACTTTGCTGCAGCTCCTCGACTGCCACATGAAAATAATGATACGTTTATGTTCCTTCTCGCAGCATTTCTGTCAACTTCGTCGCCACTGAAACGCGTGCATTGCAATGCCACGGTGCGATATTCCTTGTACGGTGTGTGGCTCTTGGCGATCTTTCCACTTTCTAGCTACTTCAGAAGTGAGCTTGTCTCGAGGCTTAGTTTGAGACGGATGCCGAATATTGTTGACACGATCAGTGAACTTGAAGATGCCTTAGACAATAAGAAACCAAATATATGCGTCGTAGAGGGAACGTTCGTTAGTACCATCTTGCGATCAAACGTAAAAGCGACCGTCGGCATCTACTCGAAGCTCCAAAATGCGTATCTAAGAAACCATTACAAGTCAGTATATAGACCTATGCTTTGCATGACCTGTGCAAACCAGGTAGACCATGTATGCATAACACGACAGTTATCGCCATGCTTTCTTAAATATTGGCACTTGCGTGGCTTGGAGCAATCAAAAGAGGAAATCCTTGCTGTATGGTTAACAACGGCCGTCCGAAAGAACTTCCCTTTGTTGAATGAGTACCGTAACCATATCCGCAGAATTGTCGAAGGTTCTCTCCTTCGCTGGTCAGAGCTCCCAGTTCATTATTTATGTGAGCTTCAATCAAGTACTGAACTAAACAATGATGTTCCTCTAAACCAGCTCGCCCATCTGAATCGCTTCTTTGTACTTTTTAGCTTACTCCTATGTATTGCGACTGTGGTGTTTTTTGTGGAGTTATCCATTGGAAGAAATTCCTTCAAGATCTCGTAAAAAGTTAAGCAGGCTAAAATTATGGCTAGTTGGTACCACTTGATCTTTGTAACGGCCTTTCAGGAATTGACAAAGACGGAGAAAACGAAAGACACACATAATGTGGTAGACGACACTAAGAAGCAATTGCATTGCCTTGCTTGAAGATATCATATGACGTGGCATTTACTATAATGGTACAACTTCCAATGCTTCGTACTTTTTATGCTGTTTTAGATGTGAAGCATCTTATGGCGAAAGCTTAATCCGGTGGTGGTGGTGGTGGTGGTGGTGTGCGGCGTGGCCTCCCTTACTGCGCATGCGCAAACCCTTTCAAAAAAAAATAAAAATAAAAAAACCTCTTCTCCCCCTCTCTCTCCTCCAGGCATCCCTCCCCGCGGCAACCACACCCTCACTGCGCATGCGCCTCACCTCCTCTCTCCCCCTCTTACACTCCCCCCCTCTCTCCTCTAGGCATCCCTGCCCACGGCGTCTACACTCCCACTGCGCATGCGCGTCCCCCCTCTCTCTCTCCTCTCCTACGCTCCCCCCTCTCTCCTCTACCCATCCCTGCCCACGGCGTTCACACTCCCACTGCGCATGCGTGTCACCCCCCTCTCTCTCCTCTCCTACGCTCTCCCCTCTCTCGCCTCGTGACGCCGACGCAGGCAGCGTCTGCTAGCGAGTTTCTTGGTTGAAAAAACCGACTGCTCGCGCTGCACAACCGTTCACTGTCCATCCCGTATATATGGTAATGGATCTTGACCTCCAAGGTGGTGTCGGTGGGAGATTTCTCCTGTGCGTTGTTGAACAATAAAAATTCGCAGCGTGCGCGTTAACTAAAAGCGCACTGCGGGTCTCTGTGTCCAGTCGGAGTCTTCTGTCTCTCATTGCCTATTAGCAGCGATTGGCATGTTCCAGTAGGAAACACCGCTCCATCACTGCGTGCTTTGCGCCTCCTCAGTTTTCTCTCCTGCGCAACGCTGCGATAGCGGCAGCGTCAACGCCACCGCCAGTGTAAGCGTTAGCGCCCGCTGCTTCACATGTACACATGGTTCCCTTTAGCGGGAGATGGTGTAATTTTTTTGATTGCGTATGTGTGTCTGAAAGTACAAGAATGTATCGCGCTCGTAACATATTTCTCTTATACTACATTGCTGCACTTTTTTTACAGTGAGAACTGTTATGAGACCACAACAAGGGCCGATTTTGGCGCCGTAGTTGCTCGCCGCAGCTGCCACCGACACCACCGGTGTCTGTAACCGATATCGCTGTCAAGAAGAGAAAAAAAATGAATAAGAAATACCCAGTATAGAATGGTATTCCAATCAGGTCCCCCCAGCATGGAAGCCCGGCATTCTACTACAGAGCCACCCCTTTTGCTTAGAACTCCCTTGCAAAATGACCTTATGCAGGCTTCATGTCGGAGCTCTTCAGAAGAGTAAAGTAGCAACCTCGCGTAACACAAAGTGAATCGTTTAACGAGTGGGTTGTTCAATGCTCCTGACCCATTACAAAAGGCTCATACAATAATATTCATTTTCGTCAGCCGCAGCATCAACAAAGTACACACAATGCTTTAGAGGTATCTAGCGGGTACCAAGCTTCTCCGAAGAATGACGTATACTAATGGAATAGTCCACGCATATTCATCACGAAAATTATGGTGTATGGTGTAGTGGGTGCCATGCAAGTGTTTTTGTACTAGTTTTTCCAAGAGTTTGAAAAGGGATCTAGAAAGACCATCCTTCCATCTTTCGCTCTGCTTGTGCTGTGCCTTTCGCGCAGGTCTGGCCGTTTTTTTGTGTCTTGTTTGGCAACGACGCATTCCTTTTTTCTTTGTCTAACAGTGTATAATACATTTTTTCTGCTTAAAATCTGATGTGGAGCTTTATTATCTTCCATCATTAAAAATTCAAAGTGAGCGCCTGAGTGAAGCCCTCTGCTCAGTAACAGTTACAACAAAATTCAGGTGCGAACAAGATGCTTGCCTATTTCGCTATGTGGACCTATCTGCTTCAAAGATTGTGAAAGATGGGAGCAGTAGAAAATTACACTGAACCCAAAACGAATATGGGAGAACATGTGCACTAACTTGCAAGTGATTTATTTTTCTGCGTTTTGCACATATGTACAATCATGGTCTAAAAACAAGAAAGAATGAAGCATAGCATGATTGGCGCTCGTATCTCTGTTAAGCAAACATCATCGCCTTCGTCCACAAACACGTACAGTCTCCCTGCGGGTCAAGAAATCTATTTATTTGGCTGAAAAAGCTAGTACTGTGAAGAACAGAGACGGAGATGCACCCGTTCCTGGGCCAGCTGTTCTATTGTCTACCTCGTATTTCTCTTCCTCCCTCTAGCTGCCCGCGCGCCCAAAACCCAGCGTCGTTCTTGATCATGACACTCGGCCATGACTGCGAGCGCGCTGCTGCCAACAATATCTCCTGTGGCCGGCACTGGTTCTTTCTCAGTGGCCGAACACGGCTACGCTGGCTCTTCGCCTGGCAATTTGTCAAAGATGGTTCGGGTGGCCGCCACTGGCTATGTCGCCGTGGTCTATCGCTGTGTCGCTGTAGATGCTGGGCCTTGGGTGGTACCTTTGTCGATGACGACTCTGGGGGTCGACATTGACTTTGTCGTGGTGGTCTACGACCTCGGCCACGCTGCGACTTGTCAGGGAAAGTGGTCTCGTTTTTTTTCTGGTGGACGTAGTAGGCAGCCTCGCGGTAGTCGAAATTCCAGGCAGCGATGCGGCTTGGCATGAAATTTTCTCGGCGACGGATCTGGCGGGCGGCCCTGACTGTTTCGGCGTGGTCGCCGGTCCTTTCCAAAACGCTGGCCCTTCTCCAACAACATTTTCGCAAACAGGGCGCGAAATGGTAGATCCGCTAACGTTACTTGCTGCCCCAGACGCGGTCCTCTGCGCGTCTTGCAGCGGGTCAGGGGATGTTTGGATGTTCTACTGGACGTCTGCGTCAACGGGCGCTGATGTTCCCGCGCTGTTCTGCGACGTGACATCTGCTTCTGCAGCGTTGTCATCTCGGGAATCCTTGATGTTCTCAAGCCCGCACTTCGTAAAGCCGCGCTGCGTGGAGCTGGGACGGCTGCATCGGACGCCGTTCCAAGAGTACGAGACTTGCGCTGTGCAGGCAGGTCTTTGATGGAAACGACAGGAGACGCGTCAGATACCTTGGTGTCTTCGAGAGAGGCGTCTTCTCGCAAGGTGGAAGCGCTCTCAGGTTCAGTTAGTGAACGATTTGAAGCGCGCAGATCCGCTTCCGTTCGGTCAGGGATGAACGTGGTCGAATCCATAGACACGCATGCTTCCTGACGTGGGAGAACGTCCAGTACAATGCGGGCCGATGCCTCCAAGTGCCCCAATGGTCGCGAACAGGGGGGCAGCTTTTCCAATAGATGTGGATGGGAAATGCCTTCGGCCATTGGCAGAGATGCACTCGTGTCGGCTACCGAGGCAGAGTCACGGTACAGCTTGAGTCCGGTGTTTGTAGTAGGACTGGCTGCGCAGTTCGCCGGTGAGATGCAGTTGGCGGTTGCATCCTCGGGATGGGGGGCCTTCCCGAGCTCTGTCCTCGGGGAAGGTCCAGTTGGACTCGCTGGCGGCACTTGGTATCCGGCCGAAAGCGGCAATCAGGGCAGCACTCCATTCTGCCCAGGACTGCTGTCTCACGCCTGCGGCACCGTCCCGAAGGCGCTCTACGGCCACGGACCATTTCTGCAGCTCCGTCCAGGCCTCGCGGGCTCCTAGAGCGTTGACGGTCGCCACCCAAATGTCGGCGTCGTTCTGGAACCCGTGGGATTCCGGTAGTTCGCAGACAGCCGTTGATGGTGGGGCGGCAGGTGAAAATGCGGAGATATTCAACGCGAAGCAGCCCAGCTGACATGAGAGCTGCATGAGGACAGAAGCTCTCTGCGTTGCTCGGGTGAGGTGGCCTCCAGGTCGTGTGAGGCGGCTACATCCAACATCGCGTTGGCGGCGCTCAATGCCGGCATGATCTCAGGAAGCCGCGCCGAGCTCGACGCTGTCAATGCGTCGACCGTGACTCGGAGTCGCGTGATGGTACGCCGCAGGACCGCGGCGCTATCCCATGATCCGCAAGCGGAGCCAGTGGCAATGTTGGCCAAGGACGAGGTGGTGATTGGGCTCACTGCGGCGGGATCCTTGTCAAAGGGAGCTTGGACAGCTCCCGTCTGCATCTCAGGAGTCGATGGAGTCCTGAGCGGTGGGTTGTCGCCACGGGAAGCGTGAACAGCGTTCCCGGGCAAGAGGAGGCCGTGCGCTGTGTTGACGACGGCGGGGTAAACCTGCCTTTTGGGCATTGAGGAGGCTTGGACGCCGTCCTCGTACGGTGGCGTAGGTCCTACCGGCAGTCGTGGGGTCGTCGTGTCCATGAGCGAGGAAGCGTGGACGGCGTTCCTTAGATGAAGAGACCCCGCTGCCGATAACCCACGAAGGCCGATGGCTTCAGCCGGACGGTTCAGGTTTCGTAGACTGCGCCATTGTGAAGAACAGAGACGGAGACAGCACCCGTTCCTGGGCTAGCTGTTCTATTGATGATGATGATGATGATAGCCTATGTGTATGGCTCACACCCACTCTGGGGGATTGGCCAAGAAACGAATATTTTATAGACATAAGTGATCAGATATGTATGATATTACTGTAGAATTATAGAATGGTTAGAACAAATGAATGACGCTAATTTAGTGATTCCTACCTCGTCTTTCTCTTCCTCCCTCTAGCTGTCCGCGCGCCCAAAACCCAGCGTCGTTCTTGATCATGACAGTACTGATTTTCTAACCAAACGACAAAGTCTAACCAAGTCACTCAACCAAAGGACCAAACAGGATTTAGTACAGGCTACTCAACAATAGACCATATTCAACTATCAATCAGGTGATACAGAAATGCGCGGTATACAACCAACGCTTATACATAGCCTTCAAGATTACGAGAAGGCATTTCCTTTGGTCGAGATATCATCAGTCATGCGTGCACTGCGCAATCAGGGCATCGATGAAACCTATATAAGCATTCTGGAAAAAAATCTACAGCCGATCCATAGCCACCATAGTCCTCCATAAAACAGCGACATAATCCCAATAAAGAAGGGTGTAAGGTAGGGCGACACGATATCTCCAATGCTATTCGCAATGTCCACGAACTATAGGTGCGCGCTGTACGATTCAAGATGGCGCCGATGGAGGGTCAATCCGTGTGTTAGCCTAGGAACAGATAGGACGTGCGTATACGTACGGCCCGTGCCACTTTCACCGGATGAAGTCATCAGCTGCGCTGAAATGGATATGAGACCGAAATGCTTTCTCTAACCATGGAAGCTCGCCACCTAATTATTTGCCGTGGTGTGAAAGGTACGTTATATTTCAGCTCCGTTACCGTTCATAAACGATACTGGGCGAAATCCTGTGCGTCCTGCAGAAAACTTCATGAACTAGAATTGACGTATGACCTGAAAGGCTCTCCGAGATACTGTGTACTGAGCCTGCCTGACGGATTTGACGCAGTGGTAGGCCGCTAGCGAGTAGCGTCATCGCTGCTGCACGGGACTGAATGTCTAACGTGGCGATGGTTTGCAAACATACGCCGTCGTCATTACTTGCGCAGTCAGGAACGCGGAGTTGCTTCTTCAACGGAACACAAGCATTTAACATCCTATTTAGTAGCGCTTGTATCACAGCCATACTCAGACTCAAGCCGTGCGCGATTCACTGCACTCGGATGCCGCAGGTTCGATCAGCACGATCGAAACATGAATATCGAAAATAACACGCACGTATGCTTTTCGCAAGGACGAATGCTTCGACGTTGCGGAAATTCGTCGAACAACTATGCCGATCGGAAGGTACCAGTGCAGTACAGGAGAAGTGAGCCGATAGGCGTGGATTGTCGCAGTGACTGCACGTTTCATCGCTCTAACCATTTCGCTTCGCTGTTCCGAACTCAAGTGTTTTGGCGGAATGCGGCGCTCGATAATATCCACAATAATTGCGCTACGTGCAATGTACAAGAAAAAGCTATGTTTTTATTTTGATCTCGCTGAAGGATACTGTACATTAAATACAATCAAAGTGACTTACGAGCGTGAAAAAACATTAGCGCGCGAGGGGACGTCAAGTGGAACACGCTCCTCGTGAGTTAGCAGCTGATCGTTCATCGTCGCTGTCACACTCCTCACACACACACACGCTTTCACAGCCTTCTCCGTCCAGTGAAAAATCCTCGTCGTCAAGGTGGTTCCTCTTAACATCATTGCTGAAAGCAATCTGAAGAATTTCCTCCGCCGAACGACTTCGATTAGTCCTCGTCACAACGTCATCTGGGCGCGCAGAACTTCTTGCTCTCACACCGGTCAACAAACAAATCGCTTGCAGAGTGCTGCCATCTATCAACAAACGTACAAAAACAAGCGGCGCAGCGCTGGCCAATTTGAGATTACTCAGTTATACATCGCTAGCTAGCGCGACTTCCCGCCTACAATTCATGCACTACAAGAGCACTGACGAATGCTATATGCAATTAAAACAAGGTGAGTTTCAACTGAGAAGGTCAGACGACAGCGTTTAACTAACCTACGTGGCTACATAAAACCTCGCGAAGCTGATATTTGTATGATGTGGGTCATCGTTGAACGCGCGAGTTTGCACGTATTTTCACGAAAACTTCGCGTCTCGCAAGAACGAGTCAGATTTATCGTGTCACGGAGGGCCCGGTTTGTTCACTAAAGCAGGAAACATGCAAACTCGTAGTGTTTCTTTCCTGCTAACACAGCCGAACAAGTGCGCGACTGCGTAGGGCTGCCATGGTGTCGTCTACTGATCATTCATGAGAGGACGCTCCTAAATTCCGCTAGGGGCGCGACAGTCTATGGGCATTGCGAATTCACCGCGTGTCTGCAGGATGTTTTCAGGAACCCAGATTGAGACGAGTTAGGGATAAGAGTTAATGGAGAGAATCTTAGTAACGTGCGATTCGCAGATGACACTGCATTGATGAGTAACTCAGAGGATGAATTACAACTCACAATTACTAAACTGGACACGCAAAACAGAATAGTAGGTCTGAAAATTAAAATGCATGAAACTAAAGTAATGTGCAACAGTCTCGCCAGAGAACTGCGCTTTGCGACAGGTGGCGAGACGCTCGAAGTTGTAAAGGAATTCGTCTACTTAGGACAGGTAGTAACCGCGGAGCCGAACCGCGAGGCTGAAATAACTAGAAGAATAAGGATGGGGCGGAACACATTCGGCAAGAATTCACAAATCATGAATGGTAGTCTACCACAATTCCTCAAGAAGAAGGCATATAGCAGCTCCTTCTTACCGCTACATACCTACGGAGCAGAAATCTGGAGGCGTACAAAGAGGGTTCCACATTGAGGACAACCCAGCGAGCGATGCAAATAATATTTTAGGTGTAACCTTAAGAAACAGAAAGTGAGCAGAGTGGGTCAGGGAACAAACTGGCGTTAAGGATATGAGAGTTTAAATCAAGCCGGAGAAATGGACAATGGCCGGGAACGTAGCGCGTAGGCAGGATAGGGGCTGGTCATGAAGGGTAACTGACTGGATTCCAAGAGAAGGTAAACACGTAAGGGGGAGCCAGATAATTAGGTGGGCAGATCAGATCTCACGACGACATTTGCATGCGCTGCTTTCGATTAACTGATGCTCTCTCGGCGATCAGTCGTTGTAGGCAACCAGCCGTCTCTGATACGGCAATCTGATCAGATATCGAGGTGACATGTCAGTTCACGTGGCAACATTTCATGTTTGACTGGATATGAGTGCATGGCCATCGTTTTTGTCTGTAGCAACTGAAATGTGGCGCTCCTAAGGCAAAGGTGAACTTCCAATTTCCGGCGTGGAGGAAGCTTTGCTCAATGTGAAAAAAAAAGAGAAACAAAGAAAGAAAGAAAGAAAGAAAGAAAGAAAGAAAGAAAGAAAGAAAGAAAGAAAGAAAGAAAGAAAGAAAGAAAGAAAGGAAGAAACGTATGTCAGGCACGCAGACGCAAAGCTTCCCTTACCACCATTTTCTAGGCTGCTGAATTTTTTTAGACCTCTGCCATGCGACTGTGACTTTTTTTGCTTGTTTTTTTTCTCTTTCTCTTTCTATAAGGGTGAGACGTCACGGTGAAAAAATTTAAACACGCATGTAATTCACATGTTTGGTAGACGTGCCATGATCAAGACCATTGAGGCGGGGTACGTATAGAGAAGCCTTCAGCCCAACATCTTCATTTTTCTTCGATGCACCAGTTTACATAGGTGTAGAAGCCGACACAATTGCGCAAAATGCATTTCCTAAGAACATCCACCTCAGAAATGTGAGAACACCCCGCTGTGATTATTTCAACATGGCCGCACCTTCCCCACCGTACCCCTTGTGAAAAAGAAAAGAAAAACAATACCAACAATCGATGTCATACAGATCATGAAGGCTGCCTTCCGAAGAAGAACGCAAGTGCCCAACTGTACTGTCAGTGGATAGCGCAAGACCAAACTGAGGGGTCTATCTCACATGAGTTCAGTGAGCCGCTGACGATAGGTGAGCTGCGGCGCTGTGTAGCAAGGAGGGCCTACATATCTGCAAGTGTTCCCTTGCAATCGTGTGGCATCCCCTGCTATAACGCCGCTCCGAAAAACGGGTGTCGAGTGACTGGCAATGAGGGTTGCGCAAAACGCTCCGCCAGACGGCACGGCTACACTACAGCAGCGAGACTACAGGTATATATCTAGTTTATTTATATATATAATGAAACACACAAAGAAAAATAAATCAGAAAAAAAATTAAAAATTTTGACCGAGGCACCCGACAGCGGATTCGAACCAGCCACCCCCTCGCGGCGGAGGGCGCTGCGTTAGATAACTCAACCACGCTCCACGCAGGCGCCGCCGTAATAACGACGAGCTATTTATATACACCATTTACTGCTGGCGGTACGCAGGTCTCAGGGGGAGCTTGAGCATGATTTACATCACGCAACGCTCCTACATTTTCTTTCAACTTGAAAACTGCTCTTGAGACGCGCACGAAAAAGTGACCACATTCTGTACCCACTCGCGTTGTGGAAAGACAAAAAAAAAAGAAAAAAAAAGCCGGCAGATCCCACGCACTATGGGAATCGATGTAATGCGAAGCAGCCAGGAAGGAGCAAATCATGCTTTACATAATTTGCATGTCATGTTTTACATGTTAAGACCTGCCAATTATGTTCGTCATACAGTCACGTCACGCAATACCAATTTTGGTGTATATCAAGCTGGACGCAAGCGCACCATGAGCGTGGCGTGTAAATGGCGTTCTAGATGACATGCATGCCAAGATTTTCATGATACCACCTGCCACTTATGTGCGTTTACAGTCATGTCACTCAATACCAAGTTTGGTGTATATCAAGCTAACGAAACGGCCGCGAGCACGCCATGAGTGTGGCGTGTAAATCATACTTTTCATGACAAGTTAGTCATGATTTTAATGATATGACCAGCCATTTATGTGCGTCATACGGTCATGTTATGCCATACCAAATTTGGTTTGAATCCCATTAACGATACGGCCAGGAGAGCACAAAGTCGTAGGCGGCTAGATAGATAGATAGATAGATAGATAGATAGATAGATAGATAGATAGATAGATAGATAGATAGATAGATAGATAGATAGATAGATAGATAGATAGATAGATAGATAGATAGATAGATAGATAGATAGATAGATAGATAGATAGATAGATAGATAGATACGCTCAAAGTCACCGAAGTTCGCTAAGAAATGCTTCGCATTTAAAAGAAAGAGAGAGCACCATGCACCCCTAAGGCCCCTAAATAAAAATTGAATAAAATTTTATTCACTGCCTCTATGCACACCTTCAGTCAGACGCTACCACGTGGTAGGAGACCGAGAGGAGTCACCTCACGCACCCCAGTTTAAAAAAAAAAAAAAAAAAAAAAAAAAAAAAAAAACCTAAGAGCGCCGGCTGCTGCATTGCCGACATTTGCGGCGCGTTGCTCAAACACAAAGCGTAACAATTGTGACAGTTGTTTGTTCACGCTTGTCCTGTGTATATCTGTGCTTTTTTCTTTCGAGCATCCGCTGAGGTGCTTCAGGGGGCGCGCTGCAAGTATCGAGCTGCTTGTCGCTCTTCGTGTGACAATCCAATTTCTTGCTATCGCAAGCATTCCTTCGTGCTTCCGCGAAACTGCGACATTTTTTTCAGGTTGCGCTGCTTTAAGACACTGGCTCAGTGAGGCTGACAAACAGCCACAAGAGCATTTGTGGTTTCGTATGTGCCTTAGTGTGTCCATATCTTCAACAGCCAGTATGGAAGTCACACTCGTCCTAGAAACATCCCTCCTGTTAAGGCGAAAGCCTTTAATGCCTCATGCTCGCGTCCGTCCGGTGTCCGTCCGGTGTCCGTCCGGCGTCCGTCCGTCCGTCCGTCCGTCCATCCGAGCCCTGGCACGGAGCCAGGTGGCCGCCGGGATGCGCAAACGGACGCCGGTTGCGTCGGAGTCTACAGCGCTCGCGCTTTGCTTGCGTAGCGTACCTGTGGCAGCGTTTGCAATCGTTCGGACCGACGGCGTCTCAATGGACACATGCGTTCACGGAATACACTTTCGAATTTACAAAGGGTCCGTCAATTTAAGCGCTGGAACGCGGATGGCGTTTGCACGATGCGCAAGTCGCGAGAAAATGCGAACGCATGCGAACGGAGGAAGATTAGTCTCGCGTCTCGCTGCGAATCGCGGTAAAAAATAAAAAAGAAAAATACGCACACATTCGGTTTGTGTGTTATCCCACTGAGATTGTAAAAGATAAAAGACATAGCATAGTCATTGTAATGGCCAAACGCTTTCGCCGAACACACTTTGGAATGTGCAAAGTTCCCTTCCATTTTTCAGTCTCCTTCGCTGCAATAAATGCTAACACCCAGCAGTATGAGGCGTAGAAAGCTTTCAGGGCTCTTGGGCTTCTCGATCAAGAGTAGAACGTCATAGCGTAAACAAGCCCGGTGCTCTGTAAAGGCAAGCTTGCCGAATGGACAGCTTGCAAAATAGTTACTGCGCATGCGCGAGCAAGTTTATTTTCCACCAGATAGCCTCGACCACAGACTAGCCGGCTAAATATTTCTTCCATTCATTAACCCCCTGCCTTTCTTTTTATTTGGTTTCTCCCGTTCTTTTGTTGCACAGGGGGAACATAAATGAGGCGTGACATTCCTGCAGTGTGCTTTGAAATGCCTTTGTGGTTCTCCCACACCTTCGCTTGAATGTATAGGGGTGAACGTGCTTGGAGCTAGAAAAGCAGTATGGGAACGAGAGGTTCTGGTCGGAAAACATTCCTGCGGGAAAGCCAACTTACAGGTGTTTTAAGGGGGGCGCTCACTATTTTGCAAAGTGTCCATTGGGTGTTTTCATTGCTTAATACTACGTGCATTTCTACCATACTCACTTAGGGTGTAATAAAATGGCTGTAATAAGATTCTGCGTCCTCAATTTTACTTCGTTAGGAAATTACGTGAATAAAAGGTGGGAGAAAGAAGGTAAATTCACGATCGGACGTCATTCATGACGAACGACACCAACAAAAACTCTCATTTCAACTCCTGTGCCATGTTTTATTTTGATTTGTTTCCGGAGCTCTCTGCAATGCTTTCAGTGCTAGCGGGCATGTATGTAATTATGCAGGGGGAAGAAGTGTGTTATAAGAAAGAACAAATTTCTCACAATGCTTAATAAATTTATGAACGCGCGAATCAATGACTTCTTCATCTCGTCGACTGATATACATTGTCGTGCGGAATGATGCGGATGGCACACTTCCAACCGTTGGGCTCGGGTTCACGCAGCACGTCGACCGTAGAATGCATTCGGTTATTTTGTTTTACCATAAAATCAAAAGTAAACTAAAAGGAAGAGCCTGCAAATCCTCAATGTGGCCTATCAGGACCGCATACAGCCTCATTATACCCTTTTGGATGACGAATTGGGCAGAGGCGGCGTTTCAACGCACGGAATAAAATTCGGTGTTGAGAAAACCTGGCGTCAAAAAAAGAAAGAAAAACAAAACGAGAACGCCACTGTCCTCAAGCAGCCTCTCTGAAGGGGACGAAGCGAGAAAAAAGTGCACGTATCTCAACGACGCGAATCATGACGAGTGGGTCAAGCTCTGGGTATCGTATGGGTGAGTAACCGTACGTTACCCGAACGTTGTCTCATATAATGTAAATTGAGTGACATAAAGTGACATAAAGAGATTAGACGACAAAGCTAGGTCCTCAGGTCCATAATGCCTACGTCGAGAGAGAGAGAGAGAAATAACATTTATTTATACATCCGGCGTGTAGGAAGTCCCCGGCCTCGCAGGGCGCGGATGTTCCCTATCTTAAGATTACGGCTATTAGAGTCCGATAATCTCAGAGCCTAGACCTCGAGGATGTTGTGCTCCGACTAGTGTGTGTATTCACATACACACGAATGTTTCGACTATAGAAACGATTTTCTTTATACCTAACAACATTTTCTATATACGTAACAACTGGTGGATGGATGGATGGAAAAACTTAATTTCATCGGAAGGCAACTGCGGACGATTCCGTGTTAGATGGCCATCAGTCCAAGGTTGACGGCGACCTGTGTGGCCCACTCCACGACCCTCGTCTGGACGACTGGGTCTGAGCTGGTCAACACGGCCTCCCAGTGCTCGAGAGAGGGATCATGCATAATATCCGCCGGCGGCGGCACCATGCTACATTCCCACAATATATGGTCATATGTTGCCACTGTCTGGCACCATTTGCATTGCGGCTTAATCTCCTCCGGGTATATTTTGCTCAACACGTAAGGGTTGGGAAAAGATCGCGTCTGCAGTTTTCTCCAGACGCATTCCTGCGCCTTAGTCAACCGCTTGTGCGGGGGGCGGATAAAGCCTCCGCTCTAGTTTATAATGATTGGTGATGTCGTGAAAGGATACCAGCCCATCTCTCGCGGACCTCCCAGGAACGGGCGGCTCACCTGCCCGGCTGACGAAACCTCGAGCATTCAGGTGAGCCGCCTCATTCCCAGGGTTTCCAGAGTGTGCTGGTACCCAGACAATTTCTATTTCCAGAGTTTCTCGTCCCGTGGCTCCATGCAGCAATCGTGCGGCGGTTACCGATATTCTGCCCCTCGCCAGATTTCGGATGGCGGTTTTCGAGTCACTAAAAATCAGGTCAGATTGAGAATTGGTTATAGCTAGCGCTATTGCCGCTTCCTCTGCGGTCTCTGAGGAGAAGGTTTTGACCGATCCAGAGGCGACCTAGCGCTACTGCCTGTCCACCACAACAATCGCAAATGCGTCTTTATCCTTATATTCCGCGACGTCTGTATATACTGCCGCTTTGTACTTCCCGTACTCAACATGTAAAGCTCTGGCTCTTGCCTTCCTTCGTTCCTCATGGTGAATCGGATGCATATTTTTGGGCAAAGGCTTTACATACAGGGCCTTGTGTAATTCTCGCCGCACCTGAGTTTAATACGTAACAACTGGTAATGCCACCAGTAAAGGTGTCATCGCAAAACGGCAATTTCATGAGGATTTAAACGTTGGCACTGAACAGGGCAGGAAACTCTCAGTGCAAAGGTCTTCCCCAAACCTATTCGTGCGCTTAGCGAGTGTGCAATTTTCTGTGTAAGCGCTCAGTTCTTCCAGCTGCCGTATTGGAGGAAACGCGCTGGGAACAAAATGAATTGCCGTGGTGCTCATCTGGACGTAATTTCCGAGAACAAGCATGCCGAGGAACCAGGAGATGACTGCGAGGCTACGGTAAGCAGCTGCTTGAGAATTCGGGACCCTGTGAGACCGACCAAAAAAAAAAGTGCTAAACATGAACAAAATCCGATGAGCCAGCGGCTAAAATGGCAGTGAGAGCCAGAGAAAAGAGGGTGTGCGGAAGCGATTACCAGTAATGGATGAATGTCATATGATCTTCATGACTTATTTTAGTAAAAAAAATAGCAGTCTCTCCGAGGTGAAAACTGGGCGTACTGTAAGAGCTCCAAAAATGCTACGTTAATCGGAAACAAAAAAAATATCAACATATTTGTACATGACTATTTCTTGGCGTTCGACCGCGATCATTCGAACGCTGTTGTTCAGCGTTCTATACTAATACATCAATGCGGGAATTCGCGGCTTGTTACTATATTGACTGGAACCATGGCGAAAGTACCCGGCTCTGTATTTCTGATATGTGGGAAATTTTGAGTGAGGCCCTGTTTCACCATGAGGAAAACCAGTGATTGTGACGTCTTTAAATTGTCCACACTTCCTGTAGCGGTCTTCAAGTACGTTGATGCTTAGGGAACATATCAGTACAACGTTGCACTGCGCTTCCAGGAAATATCGCAGAGTTTCGTTGGGCTCCTCTGAAGATAGGGTGAACCGATATCCTGTGTAGTACCTGGATATCCTCATAATTCACGATCGTTACAATTCTGGACGCTTGATGGAAAGGCAAATATACTAACCTGCGCATTTCCTTGAAGTACCTCCTCAGTTTACTCGATACAGCACATTCGTCTCATCCATTCAAGGCGTAAAGTTCGCAATGAATAGTGTGTTTAGTCACTGCAAAAATTTCACAGTGATCGGAAACTTGCTTAAAGTCCCATAGATGCGTTCTCTGTCTGAGTGGGACAGCATCAACACTGTTCGTACATCACTCAGCTTTGACGTAGCTATCGAACTTATCACATTGTAGGGAACTTGAGCAACGTCTGTCGAAACTAACGTAGAGTGCATGAACAGCACATTGCTAAATATATGCCTGACGTTCACTGTGCAGTGTCCACGTGCAAAGTCTATCAGTCAATGGACATGCTCTCTGTACTTCGCATTCTTCGCTGCAGAGATTTCTTCAGCTAAGTCTTCTAGCCAGATTCTAATGCGAATAAGCAGTTTTATCAGACCAGTAAAAGAGGAGGAGTTGCATACTTTTCTGGCACGTTAGAGGAAAATTCTAAGCTTCCCTAACTTGATTCAGCCACTGTAGGTAATTATGCTGTATTCAATCGCATTTGCTACCAACTTGACAACAAAATATTGCAATATATCTGTATTATACACAGACATCACTAACACTGCTTATGCGCACTGAGTTCCTTAGGGTTCTCTGCCGGCTCAAGTACGTTTGATCTATATAGAATGCAGTAGACTAAGGAAAGCAAGCATGTTTTTTTTTTCCAAACATTGCGGGAAGATCGCGCAATAAATATTTATGATTAAAACATTGCAATACTGAGTACGAGTGTCTAATATGTATGGAAAACGTGCGAGATGTACCATCGGGTTCGATTTAAATACGTGAAAACGTAAACACACATAAAACCTTGCCACATTGAAGCGAAAAGGTGTGTAATTGCTGTTCGATTTCATTTGGGCTCGTGTTGGCTCGTTCATTATCTGCGTATATTGGGCGTATGTATTAAAACATGTGGGCCAGGAAAATCCTTAAAGTAACACAGATAGAGATTTTGAGGCCCATGGATTCAATGCCATAAAACGACTTGAGGAACTCGGCACCAACACAGCAAAACATATGCACGAGGCACCAAATATTGAGCACTATTCCTCTCTAACAAAGGTGCACAAAGACTTTCATGATACGAAGAAAATACAGATGTTCTCACATGATATATTACAACTTTACCTAAGAAATATATTTTAACACACAATAGACCTTATGAAAAAACTGTTGCCATCTAGCGGCCGCCTTGCGCTTTTTCGCCATGTTGAAGGCTAAGCGCGCTCCGCCTGTGCACACATAGAGCGTACGTATTGACATGTGGCGGCTGATATAGGAACGGCAATGCCTACATATTTTCGTGCGCCTTGTTGCTCAAATTGAGGAAACTGGAATGCTGAAATAAAAATTACACCATCTCCCGCTAAAGGGAACCATGTGTAGATGTGAAGCAGCGGGCGCTAACGCTTACATTGGCGGTGGCGTTGACGCTGGTGCTCATCGCAGCGTTGCGCAGGACAGAAAACTGGGGAGGCGCAAAGCACGCACTGATGGAGCGGTGTTTCCTACTGGAACATGCCAATCGCTGCTAATGGGCAATGAGAGACAGAAGACTCCGACTGGACACAGAGACCCGCAGTCCGCTTTTAGTTAACGCGCACGCTGCGAATTTTTATTGTTCAACAACGCACAGGAGAAATCTCCCACCGGCACCACCTTGGAGGTCAAGATCCATTGCCATATATACGGGGTGGCCAGTGAACGGTTGTGCAGCGCGAGCGGTCGGTTTTTTCAACCAAGAAACTCGCTAGCAGACGCTGCCTGCGTCGCGAGGCGAGAGTGGGGGGGAGAGAGAGGGGGGGGGGGACGCGCATGCGCAGTGAGTATGGACGCCGCGGGCAGGGATGCCTAGAGGAGAGAGGGGGGAACGTAGGAGGGGAGAGAGGAGGGGAGGCGCATGCGCAGTGAGGGGTGTGGTTGCCGCGGGGAGGGATGCCTAGAGGAGAGAGGGGGAGGAGAGGAGGTTTTTATTTATTTTTTTTTGAAAGGTTTGCGCATGCGCAGTAAGGGTGGTCACGCCGGCACACCACCACCGGATTAAGCTTCGCCATGAGATGCTTCACATCTAAAAGGGTTTGCAGGAGACTAAGCTCTATGTTATTACATTTCCTCGCGCCCGACGAGAAGCGGCAGATCGTTCCGTTGCTCCGGCTGCTGCTTACGGCTAACGCTGTGTTTAGGTTCGCCGTTGGTAACAGATGCAGTATATGACTGCATCGGCAGTCATGAGAGAACACTTCCGTGTCATGCCGAAACGAGACAGTTTTCGCGCCGTATGCATGCAGGGACAGACAAACCACGTTTGTGTGCGAGCTTCAAAGCTGCATCGCGGATGCTCGCGCATGCCTGCGCTGCTGTTGACACAATTAGTATGTTTATTACATTGCGATAACAACTGGATGTTAAACAGGTAGATCGCGCGCGTCATCGATTCTCAGCAAACGAACTGATTGTGATAAAGCGTGTTGTTTTTGGTCTGTTTACGATTGTGGGGGACGCTTTGCGCGAATTGCTTCACTATGCATATTTTCGAAGAATTTCATACGCTATCACTGCCATATTAAGAGGGTCGGCCCGAATGGCCGGACCCCATCCTCCCCCCTTCACTTTTTTTAACACGAAAGTGTTTTATGCCGGGGTCCACCAAGATTTCAGTGACGTATTTCCGTCACGGAAATGACGTAGAAAAAATACGCATGATCAGAAGACAAAGAAAAAAAGGTCCGTCACCAGGAGTCGAACCCTACGACCTATCGGTCCGCGACAAGAGATGCCGGGCACGCTAGCCACTGCGCCACGGCCACATAAAAACACGTCTTTTATATCTACCACTGTCCTCTCACAGTGCTCTTACTAAAGTGAAGTAATGCATCATAACTGTGAAATCCACGATTAGTTTCTTCAGAACGTTGTTTCTAAGAGTCCGTCCCATTCGGCGCGTTTCGAATAGGAAAAGTGCAATTTTGTCGACGCATTAACACATTGCCCGGTGGCGACCTTACCCCAAGCGTCGGCGTCGCTCGTAGCATCCATCCATACCAAAGGTAGCTCTGCCATGGCTCTGCTAGAGCTCTGCGACGTGCGAGTGCTTACCGTGGCCGTGACTCCGCGTTCCCAACTTACACTCGCCCAGCGAAAAATCGCAGCCGGCCAGCGGGGAAGACGCGACGCGCGTTGCGTTTCCCTCTGGTCTGGCAGTGGTGTTCAATAACTCTCATGTCGCGAGTAGGCGACCTTAGCCCAAATTCGGCGTCCAATCAGTGACGCTCTTCTGGCTGTCACACCGCTTTCTCTGATTCCGCTCTCACCGTACAGCTACCACAAGCATATATAACCAAAAGGGTTTGTTTAATGATTGCTCATAGACGTTAGTCGTCGGGATAAAGATGTACCACCAAGCGTCAACGTGGATGCATCCACGCTAAACGGTGCTATAACTGTCAAACACCAATAGACATTGTGCAAGCTATTTTATATATCAATGTACGGTAAACATTCAACTACTTCTGTAAAGACACGTTTCACTTTCGTGTTATACCGATTCCTATGACGGAGGGATCAACCATGTTTTTTTAATTTATACTCCAAGAAGAACACATAACAGGCTCTCCCAGAAGCTGATCCCCCTTCGGAAATTTGCTGTATCCACCCCTGTGTATTATGAAACGTTAACGGATGCTTTTGCGTGGCGCGTGTCCTTTGCAACTGAAAAAAATTGACGGCAGATCCACGAGGTGAATGATGATGAGATTGGGCGAAGCTCCTGGAAGTAATCATCGGTTAAACCGTGAAATTTCTTCCGTTAATTCGCCCGATAAAAATGACGTGAAACGATTGATTAAATGTTTTATCAAACTTTTATTGCTGGTTTCCGTTGTCCTTTCATTATGACCGCTTTGTGGTCGGTGAAATGTAAGCTAAGTGGTTCTTGCACTGGTTGCAGCGGCATCCTTATCCATACGAGCACACACCGACGGCAACGAGCATCGTCAACTACAAACCTGTATCGCGATATGGTTTTGATTATAAAACCATTGCTTTAGAAAACACCTGGCGTCTTTCGTTAAGCAGCTGGCGTCTTTTCGTTTTGCTTTAGAAACATCTGGCGTCTTTTCGTTTCGCTTTTAGAAAACATCTGGCGTCTTTCGTTGGTTTATTTCATCAATCAACGGCGTTTTGAACAAAATTTTTATTGTTTAATCACGCACAGGAGAAATCTCACCAGGCACTACCTTGGAGGTAAACAATGGCTGCTACTGGGAATGAGAGACAGCAGAAGTCGGCTTTTTTTTTAACGTTTCCTACTGGAACATGCCAATGGCTGCTAATGGGGAATGAGAGACAGAAGAATTCGGCTTTTAGTTAACGCGCACGCTGCGAATTTTTTTATTGTTCAACAACGCACAGGAGAAATCTCCCACCGGCACCACCTTGGAGGTCAAAGCGTAAGACTTGTTACGCACTACGACTACGACTACGACAACGACGAGGGACGAACGGGTGCCGCTTTAAGGAGCTTCGCCCCTAAAAAACAATGCGGTTCCGCCATATGGGTCAGATTCGAGAGTGGGTGCACTACCATGGGTTACGCGCTCAGGAGGTTTCGCAAGCGATCAGTCGGCGACGCAAAAATGCCTTGCTGCAGCCAGTTAAAATTGTAAGGTGCCAGTAGGCCCCGAAAACGACGATGTGAACCCGAATATTCTTGGCGAATGGCGTTATTTACAAGCACATGTAGGAATGATATTTAGCAAAATACCACCTAATCGAAACTTACTTCTTGGAGCAACTAACATTGATGTTCACTTTTCACGTGTGTGAGAAATGGAACGTTGTTAGCGACCTTGAGCGGGCACAGAGAGTCTGTTTGTAATTTCAACTCTCTTTTTCTAGGCTGAACGCCCTCTCTCTATGAGAGAGGGGCGATGCTTGGGGTGGTTTCTTTGCCAACAGCATTTCCGTTCCTCCTATCAGGCGAGTTCAGCCAAATGTCAGCCGCTGATGGTCGCATTTTTATTCACGAAGTGCGCGATTTGTTTCAAGCCACGACCAATCAAAGATGAGGGCTCGGTATCTTTCTCGACTTCGCTACCCTTCCTGCGGGCGATATCTCCTCACCACTTATTTCCTAAAAGCACGTCTACAATGTCAGCACAAAGCATGGAGCCTATCGGCCTATCAGGATGTCACGCTTCTTGGCTGCAGGCAGATATCAGCTCTTGCGAATTCGAAAAGGCAAAGAATGCAGTGAAACCTGTAGACCGTGTACAATAGTCATGCGAGTCAAGGAAGAGCAACTGTCCAACTTCATGGCAATACAGGGTAGGAGACAATTCACAACTAATATTTCTCGCGTATGAACCAATCGAGAGTATGTACCATAGTGAAGTCACCTAAGCAGTCACATAGTCTTGAAGTGCGCCAGAGAGACGAGAAACGCCAGGCGTGAATGGCGCACTCATTTTTGTATCTGCAGAGACTGGTACGGGTCCTTTAAACACAGTATTTCATACGCTGGAGTCTCTTTACGAAGCAGTGTCGCAAGCTTCCACCGTATCAACAACATGGCTGGCCACTAATCTTTCATCGCTTCATTCTTAGACTTTGCTGCCCCCCCTTCCTAAGTCCTTCTTCATGACTATGACTAAGGGCAAGCTTTCCAAATAATAAAAAAACAATGTGCGCAGCTTGCACTGGTGGGGCAGGACTGCCTTAACAGTCCAGCTTCTGGCCGAGATCCACTATTAGCAACCTTTTAATTATCAAGGTACTGAAAGATATGATGCTAATTAGCATGTTGTTAGTTACCACGCTCGTGATCAGCAATATCCCAATTAGCACAGTCTTGATTCACCTGGGCTTCATTATCGTGACGCTAATTAGCAAGTTCCCATCTCTGTTCCTGTCTGTTTCATTTCTCTCTCTCTCTCTTTGTCTTGTTCTACCTTCTTTCTCTTCGATTTATCTCATCTCTATTTCGCTCTCTCTCTTGTTTTCTTGAGAAGGCACACGAATTGAAGGAACACCTACATTGCACATCCACGGTACAAACCTCAGTGCATGTGTTAGACAAAGGCCTCACTATATGATAAATTACTAGGCGATACGACAAATGTACTGTAACCATCATCAATTCTCGAATATACGCCGCTAAGAGCAAACTCTCTTCATTTATAGTCAACTGTGAGATTAAAAAACTAAGAAAGCACCCGCCGGCCTAGTAAGTGTGCTGTGAGCACTCGCCGCACCTTTGTTTTCTGGTCACGCAAAATGCCAGAAGGAAAAGCTTAAGCAGCTCCAATGTTAAAAAACGAGCACAGTGGTGCACAGATATTCTTGTTCTCAGTTAACGCTCATCGAATGGCACTACATTATTGTGAAGCGGTTTCATTAGCACAGCACACTAGCTAGCCACTAGCACGTAATTCACCTCCTTTGTGGCTGAAACAAAGCTCACAAAAAATTCAGCATTTTGTTACTCCTCTTAAAGGTATGCGCCGAGCCCAAATATGCGACATGATGCGATGTGCACAGCAATGTGTTCTGTCCGTGGCATATGTTTTTTTGTT
Source organism: Rhipicephalus appendiculatus (assembly GCA_030522465.1). Lineage (NCBI taxonomy): Eukaryota > Metazoa > Arthropoda > Arachnida > Ixodida > Ixodidae > Rhipicephalus > Rhipicephalus appendiculatus. The sequence goes on along the minus strand of JALIZH010021313.1, from coordinate 4,744 downwards.
AAGATCTCCTTTAGAAACTCTTTGCAGTTCTTTGGCAGATGAAGTTTTTGCAGTCGTTATCTTCATTACGATTGACAAAGAAATTGGCCTGGAAGCCAGATTTTCAAAAAGGTCATCAGACTTTTAGCTACAATTTTTATTACATATGTCCTCCTAAATGGTCACCGTGGTAGCGCATGAATGAGCCGCTGAGCGCGAAGCTGGGGTTTTGCATAGCATCAAGCGAAGCGGACAGCCTCGATGCACAATTGACGTAGTATGGTCCTCCAGCATTGTTTCACAGTTAGGCTTTTGCGTTGCGGCCAATGAATCCAATTTATAGGACAAATAATGAAAGGAGAGTGCTCTTTTCACGGCGTACGGGGAAGTCCTGGGCAACGTTACTAGACTATAGGTTCAGTTTTCAAACTCCCGTGAGTGCGTGGACCGGCCACCGGTTCTCGCATCTCGTGGCGCTGCTGTTCCATCTTGATCGGCCAGTGCGGCGGAGGGCGGAGGCGCGCGCGGCTGTGCGCGGTGCGCAGCAGGTGCGTGGCCGTGCGCGCACCTGATGATGAATTTAAGCACAACTACATTCACCCTCTCGCAAGAGATGCGGTTTTATATTATCTCGCTGGGGATGTCGTGAAAAAAAGCAGGGAAATTCTCCACCTGTACTGACTGTCTCGGCACGCTTACGGGCACCTCCAATGTTCCACCAGCGGAAATTCTGACCGAAATGCGGTCATATGTACCCGGCGCCCTGCAGCAACCTTCAAGTGCCCTGACGTGCCTACTTTCAGGTATTGAGGGCGTCATTGAAGAAAAGGCTCAACCTAAGGAGGTGTTTGGAGACCTGTTTCAGATAATTGTGGCAGAACTCAGCCAGAATACTCTTGTGCGTGTTGGTTGTCAGGTGCATTTTGAGGAGTCACACGAATTGAAGGAGCCTGGATCATCAAATTTCACTTGGTGGCACGGATGCATTTTTATGCGCGGTTCCTGCAACGAGAACGTGCCGTAAAAGTGCAAGTAAAGTCTGCCCGCAAGCGAGCAAAGCAGATATAGATATCTTAACGTTGCACTTGTGAATGTGGTGCTCGGATGGATGAAAACAGTGCTGGCTTCTTTTTTTTTTTGTCATCTCGAAATAAAGTGCTGGGAGAGTGTATATATCATGAGGTGTGTTATATTTATTGACGCCACTTTACATTATGTACACCTATTGGCATGCTGGTTGTTACTTCACGGTTGCTTTTGCGATTAAGAATAGTTGGCCAGAAAGGATAAACAGGCTTTTCCTTAGGGGTGTGCGAATAGTGAAATTTTATCTCGAATCGAATAGTGCCGAATAGTGGCCAAAAATGTCGAATTCGAATCGAATACTAAAGATGTTGAAAACTGAAAGAAAGAAAGAACAAATAAATGCAATCTGCTCATGTCCTCGAGCCAGGCCCGTAGCCAGAAATTTTTTTTTCGAAACCACCTATTTTTATTATTTATTCGCGGTAAAACACCCCCCTCCATCCGAATTTCTGGAGGGGCTCGGGCCCCTAGCCCCACCCCCACCCCCCCTTCCTGGCTACGGGCCTGCCTCGAGCACATAACGTGGTGAGTGACTGCCACCGAACGACTACAAATTGTCATGCAGAAACAAAGCTGTTCCACATGACCTGGCTTCAAACTTTCTCGTCGTGATGCTAAGATGTGTCCTCCAGTTTAAAACAAGCGCTCACTGGACGTCTCAGTAGCAGGGATGGGAAAGTATCGCAAAGTAATTTTGGCGATACCTGGATGAAATGCAACTCTGTGCGCTTTCCGCTATTTCAAAGGATCATCCTTTCTTGGTGTCAGGAGCTCACTAAAGTAGTTTTGAGCGTCTTGACTATCAGGTATGAGCTCTGTGGTGGTTACTTTTTGACGCTAGCAGTTCGACGTTCTCCCAGACTGTTCTCTGACCTTTTCTGCGGAGCCACGACGTGCGGAAGTGACTTAATCTCCTTTAAAATAAACATCACTCACTTTTGAACCAGTGTATCGATGAAAGTATTAACGGACGGCCTTTTGTGACGGCATTAGCATTAGTTTTAGCCACTCCACTATAACCAAGTTGCACCATTGGGCCTTGTCGCACTTTAGATATTCGTCCAGTCGAATTATTCGAAACTTCTAATACTAGCTATTCGAAAGTCGAATCGAATTATTCGATTAAATATTATTCGATTCGAATTCGAATACTCGCACAACCCTACTTTTCCTACGAAACACAGTTAACTTGAGTCGCACGAATGTGTAGCGCGTTTTCAAGACCGTTACTGTTAAGATGCGATGGCGTGTCGTTCTGACACTGAAAGCGAAGTTAGCTTTGAAAAGAGCCGGGCGTCTTGATGACGGTAACGGAATGTAACCGGAATCTTCACTATGCCTCGTTACTAAATGCACGAGAATTTGCCACAGCTCGTTAACAGAGCCTAGCGGACGATCAAGGCTGCTGAAGCTCTTGAAAACGCACTTCATCAGCGCACTCCGGGAGAGCACAGCGGCGATTTTCACAATCGGTCGAGTTTTGCTGTCGATATGCTAAACACGAGGCCATAAATATATTAAAAACATAATAGGAGAACAGCATCTGTAGCGATTGCGCGAGCGAAGTCTCGGGACCCGACCGTGTTCTACAGTATGAGAGATTCACTCGTGTAGAGCTGCTTGCGGCGCTCCCGCCATCTGGCGGCGAGCCAAGGAACGGGGGCGCCCGCAATGTATGGCGCCTGCGGAGAGTTTGAAAACTGAACCTAGTCTAGTAACGTTGGTCCTGGGTTTAGTGTATGTCTGGAATATTTCAAAATAAATATTTTTTTACCGTGAAATACGCCATCAGCAATTACATAGACAGTTGCGCTAAAGCTGCATGACCAACCTTGTCACCCATTACGGTAGAACTGCCGTGAAATTCTTGTTAAAGATATCACAGAAACTCCGCTTCTTATGGTAGTGAAAAAAAAAACAGTCCGCGGCGAGAGCGGAGGTATGGCGGAAAGCGAAATAACACAAACTTTTCCGAATGTAAAATAACCTACAAAATAAACATAAATTTCGGATATATGACAAACTCTAACTGCAAAATGAAGCATGTGCTGCCATAACGAAGCTCCTGTTGTGGTATCTCACCTGTGTTTATGATGGGCGCTTTTCCCATCTTCCAGACCATGTCAACAATTGCAAAAATCTGCATGTTCCAGAGCTGTTCATCTGAGTGTGATGGTTCCTCGAAACCACAATATTGCATCCGTAATCGTGTTGCTCCTGAATGTTGAAGGCCTAAGAACAAAGTCGGGCCGCTCGCTTCTTCGAATGTTTCTTTGCCCTGATTTGGGCGAGTTGGTCTATAATTAGAGGGTACCTGAAGGGCACAAAAGATGAAGAAGAAACAAAGTGTTGATGCATGTGTTTCTTTCTTTTGGGCTTCTCAAGTACGCCGTAAAGCTTTCTTTGCTTTTGATAGGCGCACTTGTTTTAAATGCAAAGCATTTTTTTGCGACCAGCAGGCACTTTTTCGTGTCCATCTATCTATCTATCTATCTATCTATCTTTCTATCTATCTATCTATCTATCCAGCCGCCTACGTCTGGGTGCTCTCGTGATCACCCCCCTGAAGTTGGGGGGGAACCAAAATTAGTATGGGAAGGTAAGTTGGTGTGACGAATATGACTCGCTGGTCATGACATAAATAATCTGAAAATCCCATCGCGTACGTCGCCAAACCCTTTCCGCCCGACACGTGTGGCATATGCCAGAGGCACGCGGGTATGTGCCACAGCTGATTGACAGTCTGTATCTACCCAGGAACGGCGAGAACAGACATTGGTAATTATAAAGCGACAGCATTAGGAAAAAGCTGACATCGACTGCGTTGACTCGACGAATGCAAAGAATAAATGTCAAGGTCCCAGAAGGAATCGAACCCCAGAATTCTACGTGGCAATCAAGTATTCTAGCACAGAGCCATGCCAGGTCTCGGAAGTGCATTTCAAATAGACTCTAATGATCGTGAAATTTCAAAAGTGGTTGCAGTGCTGGCTATCCAATTTTATTAACATTACATTTGTACTACTATTGTACAGCCGCCACGTCGGGTTAACGTCAATTGTAGTTAGGCGGCATCCACTGAAGTTGGTCAACGTAGCACTATCCAGGACCATCATCCCCGCGAGCACAAGCGCTACGTATCAGCTTACCGCTTCTGGTGTTGCTAATACCCATGTTGCTGTTGGCATCGTTACGCAACTGTAAACAACTGGTTATATAAAACATATGCGACTGTTCCACATATGCCTGTGCGTACAACATTTGTACATATCTTTAGTGCCATTTCGTAATGTTTCGCTTGGTCACCTTCCCCCGTGTGCTTCGCATGACATCGATTCCCGAGGTACATGAGATCAGTCAAATTCAGTCAGATCAGTCAAACTTCTTGAAGGGCGCGGTGCCTAAATAAGTGTAACCGTTTTTGGGCAAATTACTCGTGTCGAAGACATGTGCACGCCGTGAAAGTTGTGTGTTTAGTGAGCTGGTTTCGAGGCGCATCAGCCGTAATTTGCTTTCTCCAAAAATTGGTGGTATTTTGGTAGTGCGTCAAATAGAGCACTTGCGCTTTGAATCTCGCCACACCGTGAGGTCACTCAAATTGTAATATAATTTGCATTCACAAGGGAAAATAAGGAAATGAGTTTAGAAAAGTACCCCCCGTCGGCCCCATGACAACAAC
>JALIZH010021312.1:0-10558 GCA_030522465.1 Rhipicephalus appendiculatus | reverse complement strand
GTGTTTTAAAGCAGAAGGTAACAAATTTCGATGAAGAACAAAAATGTGTTTTAATTATAGGTTAATACTCCCTACGGCACATATTCATTGTTCGCCTGCAATGGCGCTAACTTAAAATAAAATTTATACAATGTATCGCCTTTACGGGCAAAACTCCTAACTAGTTCATCCAAAATAGGATGAACTAGTTAGGAGTTTTGCAGTACCCACAGGAAAGAAACAACCGGTACATGCGGTACGTATATTACGAAGTGACAAGTCTAACATGACTGAAGATTTTCATGCGACGACCACGTTTTACGAGCCTGACTCAAACATGGCAGGTAGGACTCCTGAGCGAAGCTTGCTGGCATGGTATATGTTTAGACTAAATGGGTTAATATGTAGGCATTATTATGATGATATTGGCGTGTTTTAAAGCAGAAGGTAACAAATTTCGATGAAGAACAAAAATGTGTGTTGATTATAGGTTATTACAGCCTACGGCACATATTTATTGTTCGCCTGCAACGGCGCTAACATAAAATAAAATTTATACAATGTATCGCCTTTACGGGCAAAACTCCTAACTAGTTCATCCAAAATAGGCTACTGTGATTCAAGCAGCATAAAATCAGTGAATCATTAGCATGGCACATTTTTTGATCGTGGAAATGGAGACCGCACATAATTGTTCTAACCGCATGTTCCAGGCATATTCTTCAACAGTCCATTTATTTTTCCGTACACCAACTTTCACCTAATGTCTGCCAATTCAAGTGCTTTTTTTCGGTCGTCCTTTCTTGTTTATGGTAGAATCTTGGTAGGAGGTGCTAGTATATGTGCAACCAATGAAGGGAATGATACGATTTTGTCACAGGCAGCGGGAAGAGAGTATCAAAATACGAGATCTCCGTCTTTCTTTTTCGAGCGCTACATGCCCTTCGTTGGACACTAACGTATTTCATTGTGTTCTGGCGTGCCACCATGGCCAGATTACAAGAAGAGGTCTGTGTAATGACGGCTTGTATGGCCGTGGGAAGAACACTCGAAAGCACGTACACAATTTTGAAAGGCAGCTCTTATTACAAGAACAACTTAAATCCTAAAAACCAGTTGGGAATCAAATGCAGCAAAATGCAAATCTCGACAAACATTACAGGAATGAACTCTGCCGACATATGTGCCTCTGGCAATGCGATAGACTTGAATGTCAACAAACATGATAAGTTAGCGTACACTTAGAAAATAATGAATGAAAAGCGACAAAGGAAAAAAAGGTACTGAAATCCAACTGATTTTGTTTTTCAATTGACTCGACGGTCAGCTGGCTTTCTATTGGTTGCTTGTCTAAGTACGCGTTGCTACATCTCTCTCGCAAAAACATATATGTGCGTAGAGTGATAGAGTGTTCTCTACTGTTATATTTTGCGTTTTATCAGCGTTGGAGCTTTCACACATCATCGAGAGCAATAAGTAAACTTGTTAGAAAAACGAAACATATTTGCAGGTTTGCATGCGAGTGAAAAAGTGACTCCCTAAATAATTAGGTGATAGAGACTGTTGCTTACCATGTAGTCTTCGCCGTCTTGCTGTAAGATAATGGGTCAAATGTAAAACTGACTTCGCTCATTTTACTTCTTCATTGAGTGCTGCGAACAGACTGTGCAAACGGGGAATGGAACAAAATGCACATGCACTGACTTGGAGATGGAAACAACGTAAAAGATGTGTCATTGCTGCAAGATTTTGCTATGTCTCTCACTGTACTTTACAAGTATATTATTTACTTATCCCAAAGTATTTACGTCTTATCCGCTTGGTATGGATACCAGATCACAAAGGTGGGAGCATCAATGATATGCGGATGCACTCGCACAAGTCTCACATGATGGTCCCATAAATTCTACATTGCCGACGTTGTCATTTGCCTCTGCGGCGCGATTTGAAAATGTTCTGCAGAAGGAATTGTTATTGGGCTAGTTGGTGTTTGCTAATAATAATGATGTAGCGCGGAAAGACAATACGGACACAAAGAACCCCAAACCACAGGCGATACTAAAACTTCAATGAAAAATTGATGATACACAATATATATGCTGTTCGAAACTCGCAGGCGCAAAAGTGACATCCGGCAGAATACAGGGGGGCGCTAGCCAAACATTACATATCAGCAGTACGACTGAAGAAACGCATGTTCCGCGGCACGCAAGACAAGAGACGTCTGACTAACACAATCACAACCTTTTTCTTTGATAAAAAACGCTTCTAAAAGTTCTCGTGCTCTTCTCTCTTTACACTTAACTAGGATCTTGACATCGTGAAACCTTGGCGCACATGCGCAGGCTTTGTATTGCACCGAAGTTGCGCATTCATATCCATGTTCAAATTATTTGCGTGCTCCCTCATTCTGTCATTGAGTCAGCGACCAGTTTGCCCTACATAGCACTCCCCGCAAGACAAGGGGATTTCATGCACCACCCCGGTGGCGCAACTTACATATGGCTTGGCATGCTTTACATGGCAGCCTTTCAAATGGCTGCTCCTGATGCGGGGACACAATTGGGCGAGCCTATCGGGAGCAGAAAAGACGATGTGTGCAGAGTACCTACTGGCCACTTTTTTGTAATTTTGGCTCATTTTGTGAACATAAGGCACAACTTCAGGCCTTGGGCCACTGGGATCACCGGCTCTAGCACCATTCGCAGGAGTTTCAGCCACATACATCAAGACAGAACGAGGGTACAATGCTAGCGCCGTGGCACTGGCAAAATCACTAAAAAGCACAATTGGAAGAATACAAGGCAATTAATATATATGTAAAGTTAGCGAAACGTATAGATTTTATATATTTAATGATGATAATAATAGTAGTAATAGTAATAATAATATTATTAATAATATTAATAATAATCACAATAATAGTATGTGAGCTTCTACGTCCTAGAACCACGATATGATTATAGACATAGCGAATATTCAGAACCAGCAATATTAAATTTTGAGTGCAGAGAACAAAAGTTGCGGCCATATGGTATTGTTACTATTAAAAAAAAACAAGGTGGCGGAAAAGTCTTCCGTTCTCGAAGGAAACGATTTTGACGGGAAGAGAGGTATAGTCGTTCGTGGTATTGGCAGTAAATTAAAATACGTTTGTGTGACAAAGAGTGTCTTTCACTTTATGACGCTCATCAACTGGGAATGACTAATATAGGGGTATAAATTAGCTCACTGTGAAGCGTAGATGTCCCCATTAATCAAAACGAAGATCTATCCTCGATGTTAACATGCTGCATGAACTGGACTGTCCCCATAGACTGTCATGCGTTATAAGCACTATATTGTATATATGTACATAGTGCTTCTGATTGTTTTTCTTGTTTAATTGTTTTCATTTTGTTATCTTTGTATGTGCCTTCTGTATTACTACCATGATGTTGGGATAACCGGCTCTTACGCGGCCTACCTTCCCATGTTTTTCATATATAAAAAAAATAAACATCGACGGTCTGAATTTAATCATCAAGAAATGTCAGCAGACCTAAACAACAGAAAGTAGTTAGTCCTCAAATATTTCGAAGTGTTCGGACATTTGCTTTCAGTGTTTCCAACGTCGCGTCACAACCTCCATTCTCGAATCAATGTCCTGATCAGCAGCACTTTCCCAAAATAACGCCAAAGTCAGTGTTTTTAACACTTATTAGACGAATGATTGACTATTACATGTGGAGCATATCTACCACAAACGCGACACACGTGCATATGTGATGTGATAAAATACAGTGAGGATAAATACAGCAAAAACTGTGTGAAAAAAAATTACACACCGCTAACACAAACATTTTTCTCGCAGTTAGTGAGGCGTCATTTTCGAAGTGTACCGTTATCAGTATGTAATTGCCCGGACATTACGGACAGCATGAAATATAATGGTATTCACTTCATGGAAGCTACAGTGGCTTTCAAAGACGTGCGTCCCGGAGCTAGTGCAAATATTGTTTTCCACTACTTGCGCAATTATGCTATAGAACTTGTTGTTATCGGCGTTCACAAAAAAAAAAGCAACTAACATGCAAGTGACATAAAACAGCTTTCGTTTTAAATGGCATACAGAAAAAAGCGAATTTGGATGGCTTAGCCGAATTGCAATCATTGGAGGTTGTCCCATCTCGTCTGCTCAGCGATTTAAATATAGTCAAAAAAGCTGAAGCCGTTTTACTGGCTCTTGTGTGAACATGAAACATACTCCGAAAAAGTTTTTAAAATACCGATGTATGTTTACCTGGTCGTCTACGGCCAGGCCCTGTAAGATAAAAAGCCCAACATAACATGTTAGAATTTATTCACTTTACATATTTACTGTGTGTGCGAGCGCGTGGTCAAAACATTGCAGAAAACAAAGAATAATATGGAGAACATTTACTAAACTTACATTCACTACACGTAAGCTGCAGCGCCTTTCAGCACTATGCGTGGTGCAGCAATAGCCTAAACACTGTTTTTCGTTACTTCCCCATTATGTTCTAGTATTCATTATTATTGGAATTTGGATGGGAGCGAAAAGTAACACGCAGCTGACTCGTGAAACTGCCTATTTACAAAATGGCACAGACGACTGAGGGATAAACTAACCGAACTCTCAAGTTTGTCAGCGTTGTATTTTTCCTAGTATTCTTGGAAATAAATTAACGAAGAAAATCTAGCGTATTTGCAGACTTCTAAATAAGCAGTATGCGTATTTTTATGTTACTGAGAAAATTGGATGCATTTTACTGTACCTGCGTGCTGTTCTCCTGTAAGATAAAAAATACAATATAGTATATGAGATATTATCAACTCCACTTAGATACAGGCTTTCGGTGAAGCTCGTAGGTGTTCTATAGATTGAGCTCTAATCTCACAAAGTGCGAAGTAGATGGGCTGCTTTTACGGTTTTCAAATATATTATGTAAGGTACGCGTTGGCGTGCAGTTAAAGAACAAGCTCAATAGCAAAAAGACAAAAATGCATCTTGAGTGTATAGCAAGAAAAACACTAATCTATTTTTTAGGTTCCATCTAGCTGAGTTTACTCCTGCCTGAGATAAAGAAGCGCGTGAATTAATTGAAGTATAATCCAGCGTAAAGTGTTCTTAGCTTAAAGAACACCATCTCTCTTTTGTTAAAATGTCCTGAATTAAAAAAAAAGAGCAAGGTGACATTCTACGACCGCACAATATTTCCGATGCAAGACGGAAAAAAAAACCATCTTAATTCAGAAGCTCGGGACATGGACAGCAGTGCATCGCATGTGTGCGTGTAGAATTGCATTCCACTGCATAAAGACAAAGGTAAGTGCTTGCACAGTAATATTTAGTTTGCATGCACAGTTCTGCCTGAATCACGAGTAGCGCTGCCATTACTACCTTTGCGGTGGCTGGTTTTGCATCCGTCTCCTACTCTGCCGTAGTGCGAATCTCCTTTGTCATAGGATTCAGTCCTGTCACTGCCAGTTACGGCACTGTGACTCTAAAGGGGCGGATTGCATGCAGGCCGTGGCGGTCACAGTTACATAGAGCGAAATGCTAGAAGCCCGACTATTGAGCGAGGTCGTTGCACGTTGAAGAATTCCAGGTTGCTGAATTTATGTGCGACCATTCATTACGGCTTCCTTCATAGTCTGAGTTGCCTTGAAGTTGGACATACTCGGTTTCATAAAGTACGGGAGCTATGATGTAATACGTAATTAAATAATTGTTTTACCGCTGAGGAAATACGACAGTCACTGTTTTCAAACGATGCTTTCTTCGACAAACCGCGAGCAATAAATAGTGCCTTCATTAGCCACAGAGCGCGGATACTTGAGCGCCATTGCGATGCGAGAACAGACTCCTGTAGGCGATGACATTGATTGTCCGCGAGAGGCAAACACTGACGTTCAGACATGTCGCTTATTTTGTTTATAGAGAAAGTGCTTGTAATTTGCCGCGTCATCTTGTTTTTTTACCGGAAGACGCCCGATGCATCCAAATAACTTCGCTCGAAACGTACTGACGATGATTCAATGTAAGCACAATCCTTTAGCGCACCATTACCATATGCTATTGTGTATGACTATGCTATACGTGGTCTTGCCTGCGTGACGCCATACATGGGTACACTGTTTTATCTTGTCGATTTCCCTCCTCTTCACCGGCACTTCTCTTTTCAGCCCTATAGCTATACTATCGTATATAAGGCTACCCTATAGAAGACTAGGCCATACATGCTTTTGCCTGTGTCACGCCAAGAGACGGCACGAGATGATATTATGCGACAGGACACGAGAGCTCTGGCTGCCAAAGTGTTCAACACTAAAGGTGGGACGCAAACGTACGGCATGCTCATCCATTTGGCCATCAGCTTTAGTACGTTCATTGAAATGATGTCATAAGATTTCTGAAGCTGTAGCGAAGGCGTGTCTCTATCAAGCTTCCCTTGTAGTGTTCTCCTTCGATCTAGCCTAATATAACGCAAACAGTTCGTTCGCCAAATAAGTAAACAAATTATTTCGCAAGCACACCTGCATATTACATCTTAATATTGCGCTTACAAAAGACCACACTTTATGCTTACTTATGCTTGTCGCTGTATATGTCTTTCACCTAGTCAACTAAGAATAGTTGAAAAACTCTCACGACTGGCCAAGAACTTGAGAAGGATCGAAATTTTGACATCTTTTTATAACTTTCGAAAAGGAGAACTGGAGTAGGAGTACTCCATGTGATCTTTCGTAAAACACCACAAAAATCCGGAACGTAAGGCTCAATATAGCTTAAGCAAGCTTCGTTCGTTCGTAATTTTCACGAATTATCCTCCAATGAAATTAAACAGGCGAGAAAGGTGTAGCCTTCTTTCAGGCCGATATTCCAGCCAGATACTTACTCTCGGGTACACCAAAACGCAATGTCGGAAGATCATCCGCAAAGTGGACCCTTTTGGCTGTAAGATAATGAGTCGGGCATTAAATATTAGAACTTATCTGATATACACCATGAGTGCTGCTGGTATGTTCTCCATACCAGGAAGGCAGTGAGCAATAAATACTGCCACGTGCCGTGCCCGGCTTCGCAGCTGGAACCGTCAAGCGACAGCTGTTACGTCATTTACGTAGGTTAGAGCCGACTCAGATCAGCTTTAAACTTTCGATGGGCCCATCGTATCAGGCAGGACAATATCTGATGACACGTACGCGCATATCCCGTGTGACCACAGAGTGCTTAAATACTGGCAGCTCATAAGCTGTAGGTTGTTCTTTTGCTCGGCAGCAGCCGTGCATGTACACACCGCTCTGACTCGGTGTGTTTCTTTGGTTCTTGTACGAGGCACAAGTTCGCCTCATTAATAATAAAGCTTGTGTGTCGCACCCTCGTCTTCTATGGATTCTGGTGACGAAGACGCCTCGTGACAATATCAATAGAGCAAGGATAATTCCCACGTACCGTAAGGTTTCCTTATTAGAGCTCTCAAAGCTCGCCAACGTGGCTGCTAGAGCGCGTGAGTGAGGCATGGCGGTAGCTTACCTGTTTAAAGTGTTTGTTTAGAAAAAAAAGCTGCTGTGAGGGACTTTTCTAGCATGTTTTCAAGTAGTTGAAAGCAACAAATTTAGTAAGGATGAAAATAGTCGCTGCTTATGGTTGCACATGGTATTGCACAACTGAGTTGTCAACTTGTCAAGGCTGGTGATCGCCTGCAACCGTTGGTTGACAACGATCAACGCGATTTTCTTCGCCTGTTGATTTTCTTTTCCCTAATCACTACATATATCTAGTTCTCGCCCCTTTTTCTGCCGTTATTTTGCCATTGTTATTATGACTGTCACTTCCAACTAAGTGCTTGTCACTGGTGCCAAAAGGTCGTTGTTGAACGGTTAGCCCAAACTGCTCACAGGCTGCATCAAATCGCTATATGGTATTGTGTCGTTTTCGCACGAACGGTGGTATTATAGAACAGTCGAGCCCTATGTTCATTCCACAGAAAAGTAGTGGCGATCACGGCATTGCTCTGAGCCATTGCCAATAAAGTGCGGTGCATTGAACTTCCGGTTAGTAATAGTATGCAAATTAGGGCTCCAATGAAGTGACCGCCGCAGGCGAAATGAATTATTGAATCACTGTCGCTCTCAGGGTGCGAAAAGACGTAGTCTTCTGGAACAATCAATTTGTGATGTTTTCTTCGACACAAATGAAAAAAAGTGAAATTAAGTGTTCGATTATATTAGTATAAGCGCTATGGCGAAGCAATATACATGGTATACGAGGGAAGTGCAATGCAATACGAAGTAAGGACAATGGCTCATTATTTTAGCTTGTGGGACTTCGCGTAGCTGAACACAACTCGGGCGTAAGCAAACGTAGCCGCTGCAGAGAGCGAAGTGGCATACGTGCAGTCTCTCGCTTCAACGCAAACTCCGCGATGAAACACAGTCCGTGCAGAGGTACGTTTCGTCTGCCGATCCCTCTGAAGACCCAGCACGTCCGACTGCGAGTTGCGAAGCCCAGCCGGGCACGCAGTCTAGGTACGCAGTCTTCGCCGGGGATACGCTGATCCTCCCGGTTTTTCCCCAGAACCCCCTAAGCGCGCTTGGCAGAACCATGACGGCCAGCCCGTTTTCTCAAAGGGCCGCTAAACATCCTCCGGTATTTTTTTAACATATCGAGTAGAGGCGCTTATTGTGTTCACAATGTTCTTAAGGTCTACAACGCCAAACGTGGCATTGCTAAGAGCCGCAAGTACCATACACATTCCGAAAAACAATCCCTTCCCCTCCCCTGCCTTTTGGACAAACTGCAGTTCCTCAGCGTGCGCCATGACGTCAACGTTGTTGTCCGCCTTAGCCATTCACAAATGGAACATTTTTGTATGCATGCAGGTATGCGTGTTCGCCACTCTTCATCCTCGCAATGAGCAGGCGCACTTTGCCAGGAGGAAAGACAAGCGGACGAGCGGAGCAAAGCAAAATAAAGGGCGCAACAAGCTAGAGTTCCTTTTGTATGATCGAACACGTGGAACTCCGCTACTGCGGTACCGTTTCCAAAAATGCACATGGTACTTGTTCGTTGTGGCAGGAGCTTGAAGATGAAATTACCTGCATAATAAATGCTACAGAAGTATGAGTGAATTCGAATGACTTAGCCATGGTTCGCTGCTCTGTAGACTTCACAACGTTGTAGGTTGCAACCAATGTAGCCTACTAAAAGCCATTTACAACATTTGCACATAAGAAAATAGTTAGATATACCTAAATATTATGGCGTTTTGCATATTCTCTTTCAGCAATATACACGCTCTCACATAGTTAAAATAAATGCTGGTGAATATTTACTTGGGCCTGCACGGCGGTCTCCTGCAAAATAATAAGTCAGAATAAATTATTAGACATTATTCACTTGAGCCATTCGTTAAGTGCTGCGGGACGCTCTCACAAACAGAAGTGTACGAAAGGGTACATAAAAAAACACCTGTAATGAAAACAAACAGGAAGTAGGTTCCAGATAACGTAAGGTAAGGTTCTTGTTAGAGTGAGATAGATACTGGCACGCGCGCTTTTTAATATTTTTTTATTTATTTTTGTTATGTGACCGGGTTGCACCCACCAATGTTACCAACGCTCGTTGGAGGCCACACCGCAGTTTTTAGACGGATCTCGAGTGGTTTGGACAATTCTGATAAGATTGCGCGCAAGGCACTAGTAGTCGACATAATTGTGAAGCTCGCGCGAGCCCCAGTGATTGCGCAGATAATTCCGAACATTCGTATATGAATTACGGCATGTTCCGCTAACGATCAGATTACCGGCTGCTGGCGACTGCGCTCGCCGCTACGATTGCTGTTTAATGTGTATAGTTGGCGCGTTATGCCCTCGTATTCTTGGCACTAGCTGACCAAATAAAGAGTTCCGTATTTGCCGGTCTCACTGTAGCCATTTGCGCCGTCAAAACAACGTAATAAAATTTCGCACTCTTGATTTCTTGTTGTCTCTGTCGGTATGCGAAAACGCTTAGCTTCTTGTAGGCAAAAAGGAAAGGAATTTAATGAATTACAGTCTTCACCACTCCATAAAGGACGAAATGGACACAAATACTCAGAAGAGCATTCTGTAGTACAGATATCAGTACATGCGGGTAGAAACATTAAAAAGTAATAACAGAAATGTGAACTATACGGATTTGGGAAGACGCAGACGTTCGGAAGAGCGTACGGAAGAGCATAGAAGACAAAGGTGCTGCTAGATCCTAATCAAACGAGCTGCCGCGCTCGCTGGTACAAAGATCCCCTCGCTCTTATTGTAATTCAAAATTTTCCTGGTCGCGCAGTCATGTCTCGTCGGTGCAGTCAGGCGCTTTCTGCGCTCCGTTCCCCAAAAGCACTCCGTACGCGTTGATCCTTCTCTCTCCGCGATCCGGCCTTGAGCTGCCTTCTCAACGTTCTACGTTTGAATGCCACCCTTCAATTGCCAAAGCTTTTCTGGAGTCTCGTCTTGGGCACCGATGACTTGCTTTCCTGTCAGCTCGCTGATAGAGATGATCAGGTCAACAGGCCTCTCAGCGCAAGCTGCTTCG
>JALIZH010021311.1:0-35008 GCA_030522465.1 Rhipicephalus appendiculatus | reverse complement strand
GCTCTCTTTTCATCCGTTGGTGTTTCTTTTCCCGCGCTGTTGAAATTGTCTTCACTATCAACTACCGACTCGCCCAAACACTCACGTTAATCGTTTACGTACCGTTTCTGTTTACATCGACGACAATCTGCCCTTATGGACACCGTACGCCATACTTTTTAACTCAGGAGACTAGTAGGACACCTTTACTGAACATCTGTGGGGCAACATGTATAGAGAGAATGAAGCATTTTGCACCTCTTGAATAATACAACTACAACGACCTATTGCCAAGAGTCAATTCGCGTTAATGGCAGAGGCCCGTGTACTGTGTGATGTCAGTGCACGCTGAAGAACACCAGATGATCGAAATTTCCGGAGCCCTCCACTACAGCGTCTCATAGTCATATAGAGCTTCTGGGACGTCAAACGGTTTTACGTCCCTGAACCCAAGCTTTCTGCGTGACATTCAAGTATTCTGCCACAGATACACGCCAAATCTCGAAACTATTGGAAAAAGAGGGTTTGCAGGCGTAATGTTGGTGAAACGTCCATTGTGGTTCCAGTGCTGGATATCAGATTTTACAAACATTGCATATGTACTCCGATGATACAGGCGTCACGTCGGGTAAAAGGGAATTGTGTACTTAGGCGCCATCCACTTAAGTTTGTCTACGTGACACTAGCTAGGGCTACCGTCTCGCAAGCACAAGATATCAGCTTACCGCTTCTGGTGTTGGTAATTTCCTTGTTGCTGTTGGCATCTTACGTAACTGTAAACAGCTGGTTACATAAAACATTATCTGACTGTTCAGCATATCTGTGCGTACAACATCTGTGCATATCTTCAGTGTTGTTTCGTAACGTTTCGCTCAATAAAAATTATTACACCACAGTCACCTTCCCTCCGCGCAGCTTCGCATAACATCAATTCCCGTCGTACGTGGGATCTACAGAAGATGTCTGTTTGAGCGATGCGACATGTTCCTTCCACCACTCCGGAAACCTCCTCCTCCCTCCTGCCCACGTCATCCCGCTTTCCAGTGTGCGGGCTATGGTCACTTTAGTGAAAACCCCAGATAATATTAATATTATCAATTTGCGTTAATTTCCGAGTGCGCTTAGTTTCCGGACCTATACTTACTGACCAAAATGGCCCTCATCTACCTACATTACGCCAGAAACAATTCAAGGGGCTGCGAGTGGGCCACTAAAAGGAGACGCCCGAACACAAGAAAAAGGAGGAAAGGCTCCCTTCGGATGCCTGTGACCACGACTTTCCTGCGGCCATGCATTCTCTCTTTCTCGACTATGGACCAAAGCCGTCGCATTGGCATAGCTGCTTGACTTGTATGCACTCCGCATAGGGTACGCGAAACGCTGGATCCCTTTCTGTGCGTGTGCGCTGCATTTCGACCTCAGGGAGCTGGCACGGTCACTCAACTCACCCACCCCACTTCATCACCACGGTGTTCCCACGATTAGACAATGGGATCTACTGTTCCCTGCATGAACCCAAAGCCAGGTATTCAAAGCAGCTCTTCAGTTCCTTAGAGACGGTCCTCTGTTGTCTTCCAATCTTTCCTGTCACATTCCATAATCCCCTACAGTTGCTGAGATATACTTCCAAGTAAAACTGAAAGAATCAGTGTATCTCTCTATCCTCAACCTCAAGTCTTCCAAACAATGTCCAAGGGAACACCGTAACGCAGAACGAACCTGTTAAACTGCGCATGACAGGGAACAAACTCGGTACTATTGTCCTGTTCAGCGTCGTCTGAATATATCCTCAGTTAAGAACTTGCAACATATTCCGCAGTTTTCCTATCAATTTTCTTTCACTGTGTCTCGCATTTATGCCAAGCGACGTTCGCGGATGATTTACATAACTCGGAGAGGAGATTCAGCGTGCAACCTTTCTGAAGTTCCCCCCCCATGGGTTAAGGCTGAGACAGACGGTATGATTTTCCATGCGATGCGGCGTCCGGCGTGGCGATGCGGCAGCCGGAATGATGACGTTTCGTGACGTTTCATCGCATCTGACCGCCGCACCGCACGCCCGGCGTGCATCAAACCGGGCAGATATTTTCGTCGCCGCGTCGGACCATCGCACTGCCGCAGCCAATGACAGCTCGGGAGACGTGTGTCACACCGCTGGTGGCGCCATCTCCCTGTCGCCGCTCCGGTCACCGTGGTCAAGGCGAGTCGATGGACTCGAGCCTCGGAGCATTCGCCGACATTGCCGCTCGCGGCGGCGCGCAAACATCGAGTACATTTCACTTGTGACGGGATACATTTCCGGATAGAATAAAGTGATGTTTGAAGTGTGCCATTTCTGCAAGACAACGCCCGTTTCGAAACCACTAGTGAGGTCGCGAGCAGCGATGCAAGGCCACTTCGCAGGTAAACACTGCGGCACTGGCGTCTCGGCGAGCCGTCGCGCTTCCCTTCCACCTTTGCTCGTCACATCGATAACGTCGAGGAAGTTAATAGCGTACGCTAACGCATTACATACGAGTGCAAAGCTTAGTCGTGTTGTCAAAAACAAGCGCTCTATGACGAGTTCGCGAGTGATTGCGAACGGCGTAGGCGACAGCCGGCGCCCGCCATACTAGGCCTACCTATCGGAGTCGTGAGTGACGAGGGGACTGTTGCCGCTGTTGCGACGTGCTCGTCGTGCACGAAGGCGTAGTTGTATTCGTTATTTTCTTATAGAAGGAAACGTGGCTGTGCAAGGTTGTTTGTATTGTGCTTCATTACGAGGATATGAAGTCTTCCGAGTGCGCATGCCGAGGCGCCGTAAGTGGGTGGAGCCTGCCGCTGATTGCTCGTTCGCCCTAGCCCCATGTGTCACGAAACGTCATCATTCCGACTGCCGCACCGCCGCGCCGGACGCCGCATCGCATGGAAAATCGTACCGTCTGTGTCGGCCTTTAAGGTGCTAAGCAAGCTTTCTCATGTCGTGTCGTTTTACGATTACGTCTGCTGGTCACATAGGAGAAAGTGACGGCCGAGTACTTACGATGTCCAAAGCTCTCCATTACTGAGATGCCACAGTTTGCGTAGTCGGTATAGATGATGCGACCCTCTTTTCGAGTGCTGGGATCTGGATGTTAAAAAACAATAAAAAAAATACTAAAGTGTAACATTTGTTAATAGGTTGGTATACAATCCTAGTTTTTGCGTACATGAAGAAATTTTCACAGCAAGTATTGAACGTGCAATAAACGATTCAAGGCATGTCTATGTCGTTATAGTAGGTCAATCTGTTCTATAAAGTGTGCACCTCTGAATTGAAGGTTAGCTTTCTTGCTCCTTTCGTTAGCAGAGGATGTTAGGCCAATATCTGAAACTTTAATGCACAGCTAAACACAAAAAATAAAAACTGTCCGGCCAGAGAGGTTCCACTAGATATTCGTTACTGCGTTACTGAATAATAAGACTGTTGGCCTGTAGCAAAAACAATTTCCACCATGTCAGCAATTTCCACCAAGTACCTAATTTTAAAACTAAGCCACTGCCAATATTCGGAATGGTCACAGACTATCATGCCATCAAGCGGATATCAGTACAACCCCGTGGAGAAGGGTTAGCAGACGACAACCTGCAGACGCTCCTTTATTCGGATGTGCTGGCCTGATTGCTAACGCGCTGGCAGGGAATCAACGCTGCGACTTCGCAAGTCTGTCAAACATCGGTGGGAAAAAAGGACCCTCCGTGACCAGATAAATGTGATTCTGTTTTACGAGAAGCGATGTCTTTTGTGAAAATACGCATTAAAGAACCCTGGGCAACTACAGCTGTCGATGATGGCCCACAGCGCACACATTTTCGCTCCGCGAAGTTTCATGTAACCGCATAGGTTAGTCACGTGCTATTGTCACATCTTTTCAGTTCTTTCCTCTCAAAACCCAAGCTGTTTAGTTGTACATAACGTCAGTCGGCATTAGTATATTGTCACGCGCGTTTCTTTCACTGTATTCGGTTTCCACCCACAAATACTATCAGCAGTACTCGGCGCAGACCACGCCTTATTGTTCCAGAAGCTTCTAGCTTGTAGTAGATCGTTCTGTTAAGATTGCACGCAAGACGCGTACACTCAAGATTATTCCAGAGCTGGCGCGACGACTAGTGATAAGGCTAGAATGTTCGACGCGTGCATTTTAAAAGCCGGCGCGTTCCAACGAGGTTCAGTTGATCGACGGCCGACGCTCTGTTCGCCGCTATCAGTGCCAGGGTGTATTGCTGTAATCTGACTTTCCGTTTACCGGCCACAAGTTCGGCCTAATAAACAGTTTCATCTTGAACATACCGACTGCTGCTTGGGTCAACGTTATGACCACGTGACATCTGGTGGAGGTGCTGTTCCTTCATGTTCCAGGCGCCCCCGTCAAGCCGTGAACCCAGCCCACAGCGCGAAGAAGACTCCGAAGCTCCTGTGCAGCAAAGAGCTAGCCGCAGGCTGCAAGGCTTGCAACCAGAGCACGGACTCCTGCCGGAAAAAACCAGGCAAATCAAGATTTCGACTTCAACAGCAGCGACAATGACAGCTCCTGCACCGCCTGCATCGATCGTGCTCCGCCAGCCAAAGGAGCCTCCAACGTTCCGTGGTTCATCGCGGGAAGAGCCGGAAACCTGGCTTGAAACATATGAGCGTGTCGCAGCCTTTGACAACTGGAATGCCGATGACAAGCTGCGCCACGCCTACTTCTACCTCGAAGACGCGGCAAGGACCTGGATTGAGAATCGGGAGTCCTCACTTCATTCCTGGGATCTATTCCGCAGTGCATTCCTGGAGACGTTCACGAACGTCGTCCGGAAGGAAAGGGCCGCTTCATTGCTCGAGACCCGGGTGCAGCTACCCAACGAAAACGTCACCATCTTCACGGAAGAGATGACGCGACTTTTTCGCCAGGCCGACGCTGCTATGCCCCAAGACAAAAAAGTTCGCCTGCTCATGCGGGGTGTGAAACAAGAACTGTTCGCAGGACTTGTCCGTAACCCGCCCAAGACGGTCGCTGAATTCCTCACCGAGGCAACGACGATAGAAAAAGCCCTTGAAATGCGTACGACGCAGTACAACCGCCGGATTCCCTTAACGACCTACGGCGAGAGTCACGCGCTGCAATCCGACGACCTGCGCGAGACAATCAGGGCAATAGTTAGGGAAGAGCTGCGTAAGCTGTTGCCACCCTCCCAACCTCAAGTGGATTCTCTCGCTGACGTCGTGCGCCAGGAGATCCAGCAATCCCTGGGCGTTCCTCAGCTAGCAGAGGAGCAACCGCAGGCTATGAGCTACGCTACTGCAGCGCGTCGTAACGTTCCACCACCGCGCCCACGTGAAGGCTTCGCACCACCGCAGTTCCGCCGCCAGACGCCGCCGCCACCACCACCGACGCCATACCGTCTACCCGCCCGCCAGCGCAACGCTCCGAGAAAGACCGACGTTTGGCGCGCCCCTGACCATCGCCCACTGTGCTATCATTTCGGAGAAGCTGGCCACACCTACCGCCGCTGCCAGTACCGCCAGATGGGACTGCGTGGTTTCGCCATCGACGCGCCGCGTCCACAGCGGGGTGAAAGACCACGCGACATCGCCGACTACCTCGCAGGAGCTCAGTGGACACCCCGACGACCATCCCGTTCGCCATCGCCTGGCCGCTACATGTCACCGCACCGCCGGCAGTACGCTGGCCCAAACCGGGACCGACCTCGTAGCCCTTGCTCGGAAAACTAAAGGCAGCAACCGATGGAGGTGCGGTTGCTGTACGACGAACTACTGAAGATCCTCCGCCGCCGACGACGATGATGCCGCAACGAAATCTAAAGAACCCGTCGCAAGATGAACCAGGCCCTGGCCTGGAAACGTCGCCGCCCGAAGAAGACATCACTACGCAACGTGGAACCGGCGGAACAAACCGACGCAGCCGTGACCCCGCGCCGCGGCCTAACCGCAACGCGAGACGACGAACTAGCGACCTCGACGTTCTTATCGACGGCCACGGCGTGACCGCTCTCGTCGACACTGGGGCCGACTATTCCGTCGTCAGTGGGCCATTCGCCGCCAAGCTGAAGAAAGTAAAGACTGCTTGGAGTGGACCCGAAATCCGGACAGCTGGAGGCCACCTGATAACGCCGATTGAAGTCTGCACGGCAATAGTCACCGTCAGTAACCGGACTTATCCCGCGAGCTTTGTAATTCTACAAAACTGTTCCAGGGATGTGATACTTGGAATGGACTTCCTAAGTGACCACGGGGCCGTCATCGACCTAAGGTCTGAGTCGATAACACTAACCTCAGACAAGGCGCTCCCACCCCTCGCGACGCCAGAGAACCATGCATTGCATGTGATGGAAGAGCAGGTGACCGTTCCGCCGCTCTCCAGCGTCATTATTTCCGTCGGCACCGAAAACACTGCGAACCTTGAAGGCGTCATCGAGGGCAATCAGCACCTACTCCTGAACCGTCAAATTTGCGTCGCAAGAGGTATAGCCGAGCTGCGTGACGGTAAAGCAAAGGTAGTGCTGACAAACTTCAGCCACGAATATAGGCACCTCAACATTGGTACGATGGTCGCCTACATCGACGAATGCGTGGCCGCCAGCAATGCTTTCGCCCTCTTCGATACTGCCGAACCTGCTTCGACAATTCGAGGTTCCGAACCAGATTTCGACGTCAATGCGAGCCTTCCGACGGATAAACAAGAACAGCTCAAAACCCTGCTCCTGCAATACAACGACTGCTTTTCGTCGTCGTCAAGAGTTCGACAGACCCCGGTCACACGACACCGCATAATAACAGACGAAAGTTCCAGGCCACTACGTCAGAGCCCGTACAGAGTTTCAACGCGGGAACGCGAGGCCATAAAGCAACAAGTCGACGAAATGCTGCGCGACGACATCATCCAGCCTTCAAAGAGTCCGTGGGCGTTACCCGTGGTTTTAGTGAAGAAGAAGGACGGAACCCTCCGTTTCTGCGTCGATTATCGCCGCCTGAACAAAATCACGAAGAAGGACGTGTATCCTCTCCCACGTATCGACGACGCCCTGGACCGACTGCACAACGCGAAGTATTTTTAGTCCACGGACCTGAAGACCGGCTATTGGCAAATCGAGGTCGACGAGAGAGACCGAGAGAAGACTGCCTTTATCACACCAGACGGCCTCTTCGAGTTCAAAGTCATGCCCTTCGGTCTTTGCTCGGCACCTGCGACGTTCCAACGTGTTATGGACACTGTACTGGCCGGCTTGAAGTGGCAGACCTGCCTTGTGTACTTGGACGACGTCGTTGTGTTTTCTTCAAGCTTCGACGAACATCTCCGGCGCCTTGAAGCTGTACTTCAAGCAATCAAGGCCTCTGGACTCACCCTGAAGCTAGAAAAGTGCCGCTTCGCATATGAGGAACTTCTATTCTTGGGTCACGTAATCAGCAAGTCTGGAGTTTGCCCCGACCCGCGAAAAACAGCTGCAATCGCTGCCTTCCCGCCGCCCACCGACAAGAAGGCCGTTCGCCGATTTCTCGGCTTGTGCGCCTATTACAGACGCTTCGTCAAGGAATTTTCACGCTTCGCCGAGCCACTAACTCAGCTCACGAAAAATGACGTGGAATTCAAGTGGGGAGCGGCGCAAGTCGAAGCATTTCAAGAATTGAAACGACGCCTGCAGACGTTTCCAATACTTGCGCATTTCGACGAACACGCCGACACGGAAATCCACACCGACGCAAGGAGCGTAGGACTCGGCGCCGTTCTTGTCCAGAGAACTGCCAGCTTGGAAAGGGTTATCAGTTATGCTAGCCGGTCGCTATCCAAGGCGGAAGCCAACTATTCCACAACAGAAAAGGGGTGCCTTGCCATCATCTGGGAAACGTCAAAGTTTCGCCCCTACCTCTACGGCAGGTCCTTCAAAGTTGTGAGCGACCACCACGCCTTGTGTTGGCTAGCTAACATGAAGGACCCTTCCGGTCGCCTCGCAAGATGGGGTCTGAGACTTCAAGAATTCGACATTACCGTCATTTACAAGTACGGAAGAAAACACTCTGACGCCGACTGCCTGTCTCGTGCCCCCGTCGACCCACCGCCGCTGGACGACTAGGATGATGACGGCTTCCTGAGAACCATAAGTTCCGACGACTTCGCAGAGCGACAGCGCGCCGATCCGGAACTTAAGAGCCCTATGGAATACCTCGAGGGCAAAGCCACTGTGGCTCCAAAGGTATTCAGACGAGGACTGGAGTCGTTTTTCATGCGCAACGGCGTTCTTCTAAAGAAAAACTTCTCGCCACTTCGGGCCGACTCCCTCCTCGTAGTACCTTCGGCATTACGTCCAGAAGTTCTGCATGCTTTACATGACGACCCGGCGGCTGGACACCTTGGATTTTCCCGTACGCTGGCAAGTATACAAGAAAAGTACTACTGGCCTCGCCTCACTGCCGACGTCACTCACTACGTGAGGACTTGCCGAGATTGTCAGCGACGTAAGACACCACGGACTAGGCCAGCCGGACTTCTGCAGCCCATCGAGCCACCTCGCCGGCCGTTCCAACAAATCGGCATGGACTTACTGGGGCCGTTCCCGACGTCGAATTCCGGAAACAAATGGATCGTCGTAGCTACTGACTACCTCACCCGCTACGCCGAGACAAGGGCCCTGCCCAAGGGCAGTGCCGCCGAGGTAGCAGAGTTCTTCGTCGAGAACATCGTACTGCGTCATGGCGCCCCAGAAGTCCTCATTACCGACAGAGGTACGGCCTTTACTGCGGACCTAACTCAGGCGATCCTGAGGTACAGCCAAACAAGTCACCGCTGGACCACCGCCTACCACCCACAGACCAACGGCCTGACCGAGCGTCTAAATAAGACCATCGCCGACATGCTGGCCATGTATGTCGACGTCGAACACAAGACGTGGGACGCCATCCTTCCGTACGTGACCTTCGCATACAACACGGCCGTGCAAGAAACGACGCAGATCACGCCATACAAGTTGGTCTACGGACGGAGTCCGGCAACGACGCTCGACGCCGTGTTACCAAACGTGACCGACGAGGAAAACATCGATGTAACCGCCTACCTACAGCGCGCCGAAGCACGACAGCCTGCGGATCAAGAATCAGCAGACGACTGACAGCCGCCGCTACAACCTTCGACGACGGTTCGTGGAATACCAGCCCGGCGACCGCGTTTGGGTGCGGACGCCGATACGACGACGTGGACTGAGTGAAAAACTTCTGCGACGATACCTCAGACCGTACAGTGTGCTTCGTCGTCTCGGCACACTCGACTACGAGGTTGTCCCCGACGGCATTTCGAACTATCAACGGCGCCGTGCGCGACCTGAAGTCGTCCATGTCGTGCGCCTCAAGCCGTTTTACGCGTGGTAGTGAACCTGAGGACTGTACTTCTTTTTTTTCCTAGGACTTTCTTGCTTGTGCGTGTTGCTTATTGAACTTTCTTGATTTATTGTCGTTATTTATTGTTGCATGTATTTTTACCATGTGTTCTGTTCTAAGCATCGGGACGATGCCTTTGCAGAGGGGGGGCATTGCCACGCGCGTTTCTTTCACTGTATTCGGTTTCCACCCACAAATACTATCAGCAGTACTCGGCGCAGACCGCGCCTTATTGTTCCAGAAGCTTCTCGCTTGTAGTAGATCGTTCTGTTAAGATTGCACGCAAGACGCGTACACTCAAGATTATTCCAGAGCTTGCGCGACGACTAGTGATAAGGCTAGAATGTTCGACGCGTGCATTATAAAAGCCGGCGCGTTCCAACGAGGTTCAGTTGATCGACGGCCGACGCTCTGTTCGCCGCTATCAGTGCCAGCGTGTATTGCTGTAATCTGACTTTCCGTTTACCGGCCACAAGTTCGGCCTAATAAACAGTTTCATCTTGAACATACCGACTGCTGCTTGGGTCAACGTCACGACCACGTGACAATATTGCATGCATCACCGTAACATTGTACGTCGGGAGTCGCGTGAGCTGGCGATGTCCCCTTTATAACTGAATAGCAGCGCGTTCGTAACATGTATGTGATCCATTAACATCAGACGCTTCGTATTTTATAGTAAATGCACTGTTAATAATCATGTGACTGGTCATACGGGGTTGCGTTCACTCATCTGCTGTGGTGAACTACAACGAAATACAAGCCACGTCGTTGGATCGGTGTTGTATTTCGCAGCCGTATTCCGATGGAGATTAAATCTGATTGACCAACTGAATCCTTCTGTATCAACGTGAATAAACCCCAGCTGTCCGAATTTGTTGGGTAGTCCCGCTCTCCACTTGTCCTTAATTAGCTGCGTGTTGCTTTCATCGACGCAGCGCGGGCTGTCTCGAAATCACTCGCTTTTAAAGACGATAGTCTTTCTTGGGATACTTAAACGGAGAAATTTTGGTCTGTCTGTCTGTCTGTTTCTCTGTTTGTCGGCACGTCACACGATTCAGCCACGTGGCCAGAGTTTAACCACTTTCTGAGCGCCCAGCCATCTTGCACAAGTATTTTTGTTCATATTTGTGAACATTGTCGATCAAAAAGCAAATGTTACGCATGTCTGAGGAGCAACGTCAATAAATAAGTAGTCTCTGGTATGTTTCTTTATAAGAAAATACATAGATACGTAATTATGAAGACCCCAGCGTTTCTTAGGCTGCGCTCAAAAAGCGACGCTATGCACGAAAAAGCCCTCGGCCGACGATATGTTGCTGCTGGGTTCTGCACAAACTGATGTTTCTCGACAGCACTGCCAGATGGCGTCCATGTCTCACGCAGCGCCTCTTCTATTTTATCAAGGCCAGCCAGATGCGGCCGATTCAACATACAGAAAGCGCTGTCTGAGGCAAGGCAAAACAGTGTAGTACCGCCGGCAGAAGACTATCGTCTTTCGACGACATTTGCGGCGAAGCACGCAGATACGCGGCCAATTTTTTTTTTTATTTTAAAACGTTGCCGGTCAATGACAGTACAGTTAAAGCGATTACATTGTTGTTTTGGCTTGTTGACAACATATGAAGCCCACTGTTTTGAGAGCGAAACGCCCTCCTAGCGCAGGCACGTTTTTCTAATCATAAACACGGTGACGTGAAGAAGTCGCGCGTTCTGAGAAGGGGACATGTAGTTCAGGTCGCATGTAACAGTTATCTTGAAAGCCACCGTATAGGGGACGAAGATTTTTCACTTAGCATAAGAAGGCTGTGGAAGCACTGGCAGTGACACCTATGATGAAGATTACGCTGCTAACGAGGCGCAATCCACCGCTCTATTGGCAAATGGATTTCGCCACTAGCGTCGGAACGGCGTCGCTCTTTGATGAGCTTTCGAGGCCTCGAATTATACTATGACAACAAAATCATACGTGGGCACTGTTTTCGAGATTCGCATTTCGAGCTGCGGATTGAACCTGCAACACTTCAGATAAGCTGACTGTGGATCGCTAGAGTCTGACCATGACTCTTTGATTGCATGACTGCGACCAAAGCACTACTGACTGCGATGTTGAAGGCCACCACAACGTCTTTGCGTTCCTGTGAAGGCACAACTCCACGTTCCTAACCTCGCAATGAATGATAACGGCGAAACATACGTTTACAAACTATGGTCTCGTTAACATGCGGTACCGCGCAGCGCTAATGGCGCTGCTCACTAGCATGGTATCAGAAAGGTTATTCTGTCATTTATATTTTACTGCAGTAAGTTCGTCAGGCAGGCTTCTAACGTACCTTGCAGTGCTGTTTTATTTCCTACTTGGCTTTTAAATGCGAAGCATTTCTTAGCGAACATCGGCGACGTTGAGCGTATCTATCTATCTATCTATCTATCTATCTATCTATCTATCTATCTATCTATCTATCTATCTATCTATCTATCTATCTATCTATCTATCTATCTATCTATCTAGCCGCCTACGACTTGGTGCTCTCCTGGCCGTATCGTTAATGGGACTTCTACCAAATTTGGTGTGGCATAACATGACCGTATGACGAACATAAGTGGCTGGTCATATCATGAAAATCATGACTAACTTGTCATGAAAAGTATGATTTACATGCCACGCTCATGGCGCGCTCGCGGCCGTTTCGTTAGCTTGAGATACACCTAATTTGGTATTGAGCGACGTGACTGCATGAAGAACATAAATGACCAGTGGTAATATGGAAATCATGACTTGTCATGTGCGACATGACTTGCATGCCACGCTCATGGCGCGCTCGCGGCCGTTTCGTTATCTTGATATACACCAAACTTGGTATTGAGTGACGTGACTGTATGACGAACATAAATGACACGTGGTAATATGGAAATCATGACATGTCATGAGCGACATGACTTGCATTCCACGCTCATGGCGCGCTCGCGGCCGTTTCGTTAGCTTGAGATACACCAAATTTGGTATTGAGTGACATGACTGTATGACGAACATAAATGACAAGTGGCAATATGGAAATCATAACATGTCATGAGCGACATGACTTGCATTCCACGCTCATGGCGCGCTCGCGGCCGTTTCGTTAGCTTGATATACACCAAATTTGGTATTGAGTGACATGACTGTATGACGAACATAAATGACACGTGGTAACATGGAAATCATGACCTGTCATGAGTGACATGACTTGCATTCCACGCTCATGGCGCGCTCGCGGCCGTTTCGTTAGCTTGAGATACACCAAATTTGGTATTGAGTGACATGACTGTATGACAAACATAAATGACAAGTGGCAATATGGAAATGATAACATGTCATGAGCGACATGACTTGCATTCCACGCTCATGGCGCGCTCGCGGCCGTTTCGTTAGCTTGATATGTACCAAATTTGGTATTGAGTGACATGACTGTATGACGAACATAAATGACACGTGGTAACATGGAAATCATGACCTGTCATGAGTGACATGACTTGCATTCCATGCTCATGGCGCGCTCGCGGCCGTTTCGTTAGCTTGAGATACACCAAATTTGGTATTGAGTGACATGACTGTATGACGAACATAAATGACAAGTGGCAATATGGAAATCATAACATGTCATGAGCGACATGACTTGCATTCCACGCTCATGGCGCGCTCGCGGCCCTCTTGAGATACACCAAATTTGGTATTGAGTGACATGACTGTATGAGGAACATAAATGACAAGTGTTAATATGGAAATCTTGGAGTGCATGTCATCTACAACGCCATTTACATGCCACGCTCATGGTGCGCTTGCGTCCAGTTCGCTTGCTTGATATACACCAAAATTGGTATTGCACGACGTGACTGTATGACGAACATAGATGACAGGTCCTAACATGTAAAACATGACATGCAAATTATGTAAAGCATGATTTGCTCCTTCCTGGCTGCTTCGCATTACATCGATTACCACAGTGCGTGGGATCTGCCGGCTTTTTTTGTTCATGCCATTTTCCCAACGTATCGTGGATGCACGGAGGTGGAGCTGAATATAATCTGTCACACGACGGCAAAAATGAAGGGGCGAGGATTTGGCTCCTCCCGCAATTTAGAGGAGCATTTCAGTCTGCTGTGCGCTTCAGTGCAGCTCATTTTGTGTGCTGCGGAGAAAGCGACATGGGGCGTGCGTCCACATGCTAGCAGTTTATGCTAGCAGGTGGGTTGATCCTTCTCAGGCAGCCATCTGGTAACGCATAGTGCGTTCGTGGTTATTGCGAAAACTTCCGACTTATATAGTTTACATACGCCGGCACACCTTTTCATGAAAGAGCAAGTATTACTACACACTTTACTATTGCATATTTTAGAATCGAATTGCCTGCATTGGGGCTCACTTCTTTTGTATAAACAGCAGACGCTGTCAGTAATCCTTCATTTGTCAAGCTTTAGGCCACAGAGGCAATACAGTTTCTGAAAAATAGTATCTTTCATACCTGAGTCTATACTTGAGAAAATGACGTCGGGGGCGTCGCCTGAAGTGTACTTTACCATGGCATGTCTCCTGCGGGCAGAAAAAGCATTCGTTGCATTTAGTTTTATACCTTCGAATGTTGAACGTTATTTCGCGACCACGTTGCTCTGAAGAGTCTTCAGGATTTCAATAAGCTATTTCGTTATTCTCAAGATTACATAGACGCATTGTATGTTATAGGCCAGGAGTTGGCAACCTGCGGCCCGCAGCGCACTACTAGGTGGCCCCCCAGCACGACGCCAAGCCCCTTCCCCACTTTCCCATGTCACTTCCTATTTGAAGGCCTACAAGGCACTCTTGACCTAAAATGGGATTTTCGCTTGTAAGCTATATTTGATTGCAACTTTGTGACATTCGGGCTGATAATAAACATGAGTTGTAATCCAGTTTTCGCAAATTATTGTCAATTCGCATAATTTTTACGCTCTTCCTGCGAACCCCCCCCCCCACACCTCTCATTAGCCCCGCTGGGTCGGCCTCATGCGAATTGGCCCTCCGCCTCAAACGGTTGGCGACCCCTGTTATAGGCGATGCAG
Source organism: Rhipicephalus appendiculatus (assembly GCA_030522465.1). Taxonomy (NCBI): domain Eukaryota; kingdom Metazoa; phylum Arthropoda; class Arachnida; order Ixodida; family Ixodidae; genus Rhipicephalus; species Rhipicephalus appendiculatus. Next base: position 20,562 of record JALIZH010021311.1, on the reverse strand, counting down.
TGGCAGAAACTGTACTGTGTATCCTAGAGTGTGAAAATGTTTTGATAGTGGTGCTGACAACGCTGTAAATTGCAAGCACATATCGTCGAATATTTTTCCATTGGTTTATTCTTGACACTTTTCCGATTTCAACCCGTTCATTCAAGAAACTCCCATTCGCGCGCGTCTACCGCACACACGGTGACACGACGAGATAAATGTTAGCTACAAATATACATCGCGGAAACAGAGCGAACAATGCAAAAAACTGCTAACAGAAGTAAAAAAAGAACGCCAGGCCTGCGCGCAAAGCGCAGCACAGTCACAGCGAAAGCTGGAAGAGCGCCATTTCTAGAACCCGTTGCAAACTCTCTTGGGGCTACTAATACAAATGTGCTTTCAAGGTACCCACTAATCTGTTGATTCGGTGGCTGATGACAATGAAGAATTATGGCTGAGCCCTTCATAATGGGTTGGAGGCATTGAACGACCCACTCGTAATGCAATTCATATTGTGTGACGCCTGTCACATAAGTCGCATTCTGTGACGCCTGGTTGTTACTTTAATCTTCTACCACGTTATGTTGCGTACTTTAACGTGGTTCCTTAATGACACAACGCTTGTAAAGGGTGTTTGCGCGAATATTTCTAGCACCGGCATGGCTCAGTGGCAAAATACTGGGGCTGGCACAGAGAGGACCCAATTTCGAACCAGTTCCATCCGGGGTATTTTACTTATTTCGTTTTCTTTTCTTATTTAGTGCGACAGTGGTTACGGACACCGGTGGCGGTGGCGGCGGCGGTAACTATGGTACCTTTGTTGTGATCTCATACCAGCTTTCGCTGTACAAAAACAACAGTGCATTTGAGATTATTTTGACAGATCAATCTCCGATGTTCCGCAAATGTTCTATGCTCAAGCTATAGTAGTAATCACATATTTTAAGTGTGCTTAATGCGAATACTGCACGTTTTATCACAGATAGCGGTCAGGTTTGAAGCACCTTTCGATTACAATTCTTGTAGGTGTTACCGAACGAAGTTTCCTGCAATGGCAGAATGCTCCTTTCCGGCGACCTGCCCCGCTGCCATTGCCCTGATAGGACTGCGCACGCACGGACATGTGCTTAAAATTAAATTGTCTACGGAAACACAATGTCAGTTTCACTGAAAAAACAGCGAACTGATGTGACCTCACTGCTGACTTCACTCAATCAGCTTGACAGTGCAGCCGGATTGGCGTTCCACTTTCCGCGGCGTATATGACGGCCTCGCGCACGCACGATAGAAATTCAGTATTCCTCCTGAGGAGTTTATCTGGCCTGAGATATTTCAAAGCTGTGGACTGTGAAGGTTCCTCAATTAATTTACACATGGATTTCAACATTAATTGAAGTAACAAACAACAGAGTTCACCGAACATGGGTGGGATGGGTGAGAAACTTTATATTCCTGTGTTAGCGCGCAGCGGGCGATTCCCACGCCGGGACCGCCAGGCCAAGCCTGTCGTTCGCTCCGCGGGCCTTCTGAACGGCCCAGAGTTGGTCGGCCAGGAGGGAGCTGCGGACATGGGTGCCCCCCTTAAATGTGTTTTTGCTCGTCGGAGGTCTTAAGCGTTTTCTATCAATGACCAAGTGCGAAATACTTCTGCAGGACGTATTGTTATGGAGGTGACGCTCTGTAGAAATATTATTTTCCTTTTAATATTAATTTTAATAATTATAATTTAAAGTCGAAATGTTATCATATTATAACACTATTGCAAGAATAAGACTATTCTTGCAAATTTTATGGCCCACAAACTTCCATAGTTACGTTGTTCCGTAGAGCACTGAGGCTATCCTGGACCATATCTTCACGTGTGTCAGCTGTGGGGTTATAGAAAGTAAGAACCTTTATCAGTTTGAAATCATTCTATTTTCGAGAAAAAAAACACCTTCGAAAATTTATTTTGCTCGTAGCTGGAGCCTGAGTACCCGAATGTCGTTGGGGCAGCATACCGACGTTTTCGTGCGGGAGCCCAAACGCGATGCTGCATCGGCCTGTTCTGTGCGCGGCCCATCCTCTCCTGCTGAAGTACTTCTGTGTCACTCAAGACATCGACACATTTGACAACTCACCTTGGTTTTCCTTTGCCTGCATTCAGCGACCAATCGAATGTCGCGGATGGGGCCTCTGGGTTGAAGTTTGTACGCGTAGCTCTTAAGCAGTGAAACATTGGATCTCGGTTCACGTCTCTCACGGCTGCATTGTCGCTGAAGCTCCCAAGAACCTACACATCAAAAGTAGGAGAGTCAAAATAAATCCAAGAGCATCGGAAATTGCACAAATAGCAATTTTGAGCGTCTCAATTATCGTTATTTCGTTGTGCTTTCAAACTACTTGTTTCTTTCTGCATAAGAAAAACGTAGCAGTAGATTCCGTCGACTGTCTTGAGGAAATAGAACTTTAAAGTGGAAGCACCTGTACTAACGTGGCAAGCCTGGTAGGCATACGGGGAGATAAATTATGTGGTACCCATATTGTACCTTTCAATATACGAAACCAGTTTATTGCAATCTTATTTGAGCATCAGGACATAGATTATGCGGTACGCATATTGTACGCTTCAATATGTGAAATCAGTTTCTTGGGATATTTTTGAGCATCTTCAAATGTAAGCTCCGATGGTGCAACACATCCGGCGAAAGCACTTCACATCTCGCACAGGAAACTTCCGTGGACTCCCGCGAGCTGACAGGTGCTACAAACATTTGCATTCCAAGCCCCAATAACACGAACCCAATAAACTTGCAACATGTCTCGTCAGTCCAGGACAGGCATCACATTACCTTGATATCGCGCAACATGGACTTAAACGAACACTCAGGCAGGTTAGGTGCGAGGGCACAGTACAGAGACAAACCATTTAGCTTCCATGCCATAGCCCTCTTTACGGAAGCCATCTGGTGCGAAATTAGGAATAAGATCATGCGCACATGCAATGATCAACGAAGATGCGCATGTGCAAATATTCTACAAGCGATGCAAGAACCGACCATCATCCAACAAATAACAAAGAAAAAATGAAAAAGGAAAACAGATAAACCAGCTAGCACCACTAACATCTTACCTCGAGAAAATATATTTCCTTTTGATACAAAACCACGGACGGCTCCCTAACACAAGGATCCTTATTTTTTTCTGTGAAGTTTGCTTACAATGAAAGACGTGCAGATGATTTCGCGCTTCTTCCGAGTACCTGCGTGTCTGTAAACCGTGGTTCACACCCACATGCGGCCGCATGTGCCACAAGATGCGTGAATGACCACAAGATGGTCAGTCACGCACAATAAACAGTTGGTAGTAAGCGCTGTGTGTTGTGTGTGTTTCTTGAGTGTAAGCGTGTGTGAATGTGTGAGTGTTTCGAGGGATTACAAAGTTGCGCTAAATTACTTACAATATGACGAGTTACCAACTACCCCAACAATAAGTTTTAATGAAGAATAACAGCTCATTGGAATGCGACCGCCGAGGTCACGTTACCTACGCTGAATAGACCCACCCCCCAATGTCAAGTTAAAATACGATTTCCTAGGACTTCCGAGGAGCGCTCAAAAGGAACGCATTAAATACCCCTTTTGATCAGTTTTAGGTTTGCTAAGCGGAAAGATGTAACCGCACTGTGCACCACTGGGTGCTCTGCCGCAATGTTCCCACACTTGGTGAAGCAGAGTTTCCAAGCACAGCTCGTAGGCCTGTTGGGTGCTGGCTACACAAAGTACCTAATAGTATCCGCCTTCATCTGTCTTTCTTTCACCATCCCGTGTCCAGCGCTGCTTGTTCCCGTCTTAATCATGTACCAAGAAGCCCAATGAAGTACACTCCTACTTGACAAGCGTTGCCGCAGGAAAGCTTCTCAAGCAGGTTAAAGCACAGTGCACCGTTACATCATCTAAGTGCGCCATATTCGAAGAACCATGTTACCTGCACAGTGCATCGCATAGGCTGAGGAAATCTGGGAATGAACTAGAATCACCCTTGTTTTTTTTTCTACTCCGAAAAAGCTATCCAAGCTTTGCAGGCTTGTGAATGCTCCAGCTTCTGATCGCCTTGGATGTCAGTGAAAGTTTATTTAATTCTGAGATCAGCTACAAGAGTACTGCACTGTCATTTCATTCACAATGCTTCGTGCCGAAGCACTTGAAAGCATAATGCTCGAATGCCATCCTGTAAAATCATAATGAACTGCGCTACATTGAATTGAAAAGCAATCGCCCCTGCCCCAGTTACTGCCCCACTGTTAGCGGCTCCTCTGTCGTCCTCACTTGAGTTCGTCTACCATCTTCTCCTCACGACATAATGATAAGAACGATTTCATGAAGGCTTGTTCAGTTGAAAAAGTTTTCTATCTGCGATTACAAATAAATTTCAGATCTGCAACGTCACTCCGACCTGTTCAATGATTCAATAGCGTCGTAACGATATCCCCAATTAAAATACAGATGAGCCTCACAGGTGACTTCAACGAATAGATGAAACACGCACATTGGTGGCTAATAAAATGGATGCAGCATAACAACTAAATACATTATGTTTCTATGCGTTAGAATATAACATAACAATACATAACAATACTATACCATTATCTACTTTTCCGCAAGATAGGCATATCAAAAGCACGTAGTATAAGCAAATATCCAGTGTACGTGCAAGCAGAACTATATAAAGAGATAATCGAAGATGTCATTAGAAAAGTCAGTGCACTTCGTTGTCTTTTTTTTCTACGACAACTTAGTAAGGTCACGCAGGTGTCGACGCTGTCTTATTCCTTGCGATTCAGTGCGAGAATAGTGTGTTCTGAGTACAGCGAAATCTGTGGTGATCGCTGTTCCTCCAGGAGCCCTGAACCGTTCTGCGTCTCCCATTACTCTGACATTCTACAGATAGAAGCCGGGACTTGACAAATCTCACACAGTTTGGTAATAGTAGGCGGCGTGTATTTGCAAGCAGATCACGAAATGTTCCTACATGTAGACGCTCTTTTTATAACACGACATGCGACTAACGGCTACTCCTTGACGACATCGGGCATCTGTCTGTCAACATCATCCTTTGGTACGTGGATGACATGAAGTGAGGCTACACACAGGAGCGTGCTCCTTTATAGTGCTACCATGGCACAGTGTTATCGTGTTACTGTTAATTGAACAGAATTTATTAGTCGAAACCGACGTTGTGAATTCTGCACGCTTTCGCGAAGTTCTGAAAGACAGAAACTATCGTCGGCTCACGAGAAGCCGGGTGTTCAGAAAGGAATGAAGTGTAACGCCGTTGTCGGAGCACTGCCGCGCTCTTTCGGAACGTAACACATCAAATTGGCTATGAGAAACGGAAACAATGTGCTCACGTCTCCATTTCTGCTGGGGCTTTCTTTCGCAGTGAAGCTGGATATTGGCTGTCGAGACCCAAATTTGTCAGTCTCATGCATGCAAACGCTACAAGCACGTATGTGCCACTGAGATCAGGCACGCCCCACCACTCACCCTTAATAGAAAGAATTCATCCGCGAGCAAGAACGTATGTGCCACAGGAATGATGCAAATCCCAGTACGCACCACTGGTCTATTAAAATTAAGGACAAAATTCTAAGATCGGCGAGCGCCACTTAACATTTGTGGATAGACGTAACCAAAAACTCACAGGGTCCCGTAAGCATTGTCCTAATTGGACTCGAAGGCTTAAACTCTCAATTGGCGAGACACCTACAGTGTAGAAGTCGAGAAGACAAAGGCGAAACGCAGGACAATGGAGACTGAACGAAGGCCAACGCTATCTTAGTCTTTTAGGGGCGAAGCTCCTTAGGACCTAGCCTTCTCTTCCGTTGTGGTCACGGTATAGGTATAATCGAAACATATGTGAGACACAAAAAACTGTTTTACAGTAGACTTCAACGCAGACATAGGTTAATTATAAGGTAAGATATCGCTGTTCCCGGCGAAAATTACCTATCGAGAGGAGTATTGATGACTTGATCTCTACTAAAATGTGCCTAGATGTCGAGGCTTCTCAAAGAAACCTCTCACACAAAGGCACACGTCAAACACTATATGTCCCAACAAATTACCCATATTAAAATGGCACCTTGCCACCGGTAGGATGGCGTGTTCTTGGATTCACTTTCGAGGCATATCCTCCACGCCAACAATTTTAGTGCGATAGTGTTTAAGAGCTCGTTTCGCAGAAATTCCGGCGTCGGCGTCGGTGTCGTTGGTTGGGAGCAAAAAATCATCATCTTGACCGTGACCGAAAAATCGAGAAAGATGCAAATAAAATAAATAATAAAAATTTCCGGGTCCGAGTGAGGATCGAACCCGGGCCGCCTGCGTGGCAAGAAGGTGTTCTACCACACAGTCACACCTCTGCTTGGATATTCGGTTGCAAAATCGGTTAAAATAACTTCGGTGAAAATAACTTCCTCTGCTTGGAAATGCAGTGAACATAACTTTCATGCTTCGCAAACGCTAGCGTCCTTTATATAGGCGTCGCAATATAACATGTGATATCCCAGGCATATTGCGTGGTACAAGCGTACATTGCCATCGGGCGTCAGAATATGAGACTATCGTAATGATTTCGTAGTTTAAAGCCGGCCACCCATTACAAACGGCACACACCATACTGCGCGTATTCCCTTAACACCACGTAGTGGGTGCATAGCAAGTATGCACTAAGTGGTTGAAGTAGGCACTCGGGACAGGATGTCGCTATCGCGTTCAACTCTTTAAGGCGAAGATTAAGGGTCCCCCAATTTTTCTAAACCCTCCTTGAATGGCCTAAGACGATTGGAAGGCGAAATAAATTTACATTTCTATATACACTTTATGTCAATCAATATACATTATACGGGGCAACGCTCTGGTAACGTACGGTGACTCACCGATACGATACCCATCATCCATTTGTCTTGATTCACTTCGTGGAAATGTGCGGACTTTTTCTTCTCAGTCATAATAGTAATTCACTCCGCCACCACCCGCCACACCTGCTAAGGTTTCTAAACCTAACGTGGTTTAGCAGTGCCACCACGATCGCAGCCATTGCAAGCTTTATGGACCTCACCTGGGTTTGCACTGCCTCCGGAATCGGCAATCGGCACACCTTTGACCAAGACCCGACTTCGTGAGACGAGTTCATCACGCTGCGGCATAGTGACGTTTCGATGGCGTCACACTGGCGTCGCCAAGGTTGCCAATCTCTGACGTCATGATGACGTCGTATGGTGACGTCGTCGCGTATTGACGATATTTCGCATTGCTGCTATTGATGTCGTCAATGCCGAAGGTCAATTTTCGCGTTTCATGAGGCATCTGAGTGTTTCGCCAAGATAATTGAAAGGCACTCTGTTGACCGTCAAAATAAAACCGCTTATAAACACCCGGGCAGCACGTTGTAGCTTCGTTCGTAACGATGTGTGGGGAGGGCTATTGCGGTTATTTTTTGTGCCCGACTTGACGATGAATTAAACTGTCGTAGAAATAGCATCAACAAAAACGAAGCTAGGTTTCTAGCTCTCGCAAGAAATGGTTCTTAACTTACTTACGGTCTCTTGATTGCTCTTCGCATTTCACTATTACCAAATTGCAACCCGTTCATTTTAATGCGACGTTGGCGCTAGAGCAAGAGCCCCAATAATTATTTTTTGCTCAACACTCGCTGCTTCATAAAACTTCCATTTATGAAATGGGTCGAAGCCTACCATGCATCGGAGGCTTCAGATATTTGAAGCTGGCGAGATATATTTGAAGTGCTGATCGTCAACGAGATTGACGTCGTGCCATTTACAGGAAGTTATTGGGATAGGCGAAGATATGTCGTGTGATGGGCGTCGAATAATTATGTTTAAGCCAACGTCCGAACATGCTTTTTTGTAGGTATGGTTGAAAAGTGCGCGTATAATCTGCTAGGTTTTTTTTTGCCTTTGAACATTGTGCAAATTTATGCGCTTGCACTTCTCGACGTTTAGAAAACATGCAACTACCCTACGAAGACTTAATAACGTAGCGTTTTCGGCGTGTTGGTATGTCCTACTGTAGTTTTTTATAGAGCACGAAAAAACACGGACAGAGAAAGGTGTGACACACACAGGCGCTAACTCGCAACAATGTTTATTTCGAAAACAGGGAACCACATACGTAGGCAACATCGCTTTACAACCATCATGAATACACGCACTTTACGATTTCACCAATCGTGAGGTAGATAGGCTAACTCCCTACAGGAGAGGGCAATCGACGGTTTTGAATACAGTCCTCTGCTAGCCGATCAATCATTTCAGCCTCGATTATTTCGCGGGTCAGCTGACCTCTGCTGTTACTGACAATTGAGCACTCATGCAAAATGGGCATGCACACGGTATGAACGTTGTCATTTGCTCTGGCACCTGAATTACTGCAGTGCCTGCAGTGGGCATCGAGGAACCCACCCCTTTTTTCCTTCACGTTGTAGTGAAGTTTTGTTCCGTTGTAGTGGTGCTCCTTGAAGCGTTCGTTTACGCACCGTCCACTCTGACCCACATAATTCTTGCCACATGTGAACGGAATCTGGTACTCAACTGCATCATTACACTCTTTAAACCTAATTTTATGCTTCGTTTTGCAATCCTGCTTCTCCGATGAGGCAGGTCTGGTTAGTCTGCACAAACTCTGCAATTTTTGTGAGAGCAGAGAACATTACTTTTACGGTCGCACGTTGTCCTATTTTTTTTAGTCGGTGTGATAACCCGTGGATGTGCGGTATGACTGCGACTTTTCTCGTATCAGCTGGGAGCTTGCTGGCGGGAGTCTTTCTTGAAGAGTTAAACATGAGAAGGCCCTCCGCTACGCTAACAAGCACATGCGTAGGGTAACCCCGCGGACCGAAGACGGCTGATTTGTTCGTTCAAACTTTCGCTCATGCGCTCAGGACATGACTTGCGTAAGGCGCTGAGCAACCAAGTTTTTCGCTATTCCCCTCTTCACCAACTTTGAGTGTGCCGACTGATATGGAAGCAGCGGCTTGTTGGCGCGAGGGTCGTACTTCCAGTGGATGCGTTCGTTATGGAATAAAAGCATGACGTCCAGAAAGCGAATACTACCGTCACCCGGTAACTCATGTGTTACAACTAGAGGGGATCACCAGTGCAACGTGAAGGAAAAAAAGGGGAGGGTTCCTCGATGCCCACTGCAGGCACTTTAGTAATTCCGGTGCCAGGGCAAGTGACAACGTTCATACCGTGTGCATGCCCATTTTCCATGTGTGCTTAATTGTCAGTAACATCAGAGGTCAGCTGACCCGCGAAATAATCGACGCTGAAATGATTGATCGGCTGGCAGAGAAATGTATTTCAAAAATGTCGATTGCCCTCTCCTGTAAGGAGCTAGCCTATCTACGTAAAGATTGATGAAATTGCAAATTGCATGTAATCAGGATGGTTGTAAAGCGATGTTGCCTATATTTGTGGTTCCCTGTTTCCGGAATAAACATTGTTGCAAGTTAGCGCCTGTGTGTGTCACGCCTTTCTCTGTCCGCGTTTTTTCCTGCGCTATAAAAAAACTACTTTACGAAGACACGCTTCACTTTCTTCTTTAGTCTGACTTATATGAAAGAGAGAGCGTACGTGTTATAAAGTTATATAGCTAACATGCTTCTGAGAGGCTCATTCCAAATATCATCATTTTTTGTCTTCAACTAAATGACTTTTGAGAGCCATTTTGACTAATATTTCACTGGAATGATACTTCTGGGAGTGAGACAGAATGAACATCTGATGTGGTGTCATACATAACTAAGAAAAAGTGAGTAAACCAATGACGCTTCGTCAACAATACACGGAAGATTGCAGATCTATTACCGCCCGTATGGGTAATCCCATGTTATGCTGGTGTGAAAATGAGCATGTGTAAAAGGGCGACTCTCCTAGTGAGTGCCGTCGATACCGGATTTCGACATACGCGCATATGCGCACTGTGGTTCCTGAATCTGGTTTAGGGATACAAGACACGGATGATGTCAGGTGCGATGCGTGTGATGATTTTTCATGATTTCTGATGTGCGTTGTGATATGTCCCCCTAACTCATCCACACCGCGTCAGTTGATACAGCAAAAGAACCGAACGTCGCTGCCAATTCTTTAGAAAAAATGTCACGAACCAAGCGCAAGACAAATGGCAAATTGCGAATTAAGCAATATCAACGAAGGAAACGTGCTTTAGGTTGGCGACGTGACCTAGAGGTACGTTTCTCCTGCAACGAATTCTCACGGGTTCAAGCCGCTCTCGTCAGCAGAAATCATGCCTTTCTTCGTTCGAATGAACATGTAGTCCGACTTTTTTGCACTGCACTGGCTTTAGAAGCACAGAGAAAGCTCATTCAAGAATGTGACCATTGAGCGGATCATTCTCAAACTTCACCTAACGACATGCCAACACCGCTCCCTTGTGACCGCAGATCTCTCGACAAAAACCAAATGCTTGTTTTTCAGCCAAAGACAGTTCGCCTAGTCCTTGTATCTGTTTCCTATACAAGAGCCAGTTTAGGTGCAAGGAAGGTTCCTTTGGAATGTTCGAGTTTGTATTGGCCTAACAACTACTACCACCTGGTGCTAAGAGGGCTAAAGCGACCAGTCTAAAAAAAGTCCCCAGATCATGAAGCTTGTCCTTATAGGTGGAATTTCTCACGTTTTATTACTATTCTTGCTTAAAACAATTATAGTTTCAGGATCGTCGGATAGGCGGGAGATAAGTCTGTTGATCGTGATGGCTTTACAAACTGGAGCCGTTTGTCGATTCTTAGCCGCTGCTAGCTCCTGATGATCTATTTTATATCATGAGGTAAACCATTACTACTTACCTTTTGCGCAAAAGCTCGACAATGAAAACAGTTTCAGGACTATTGGTCAATGCTTCGCTGGTTTGTCTTATTCAAGCATGCGTTTCAATCACACAAGGTCCACTTCGGATAGCTCTGAATGCTTCCTTATTTGTCATATCCCGTTAAATGTTTACCTATATCTATTTCTTACCTTGAAAGCGTCAGTAACTTCCGCCTGAGACGGAAGTTCACCTGAAACCGAGAATACAGGCACCAGGAAAAGCCAGAGACCGTAGACATCCAACGGTAGCACAAGGGCTGCTCGTCCCATTGTATGCGCACAAAACTTTTATATTTAGTTTGACTACACAACGCTCTTACTGCGGATTTAACAGCGTGACATTCATGCAGAGCATGAAATTGCGCCTGTCGTTCTTCTTCGCAGCTATATATAACAAGCCCCAGCGTAGAGTCTGTTAAGCAGACTATGGTTTTTGTCACAATATTTTGAATCCAATTGAGCTTAAATGTCTCCTCGCTGTCAGGAAGAGGCAAACATTGCAGAAACACGCAGCCCCTGCTTTGACATCTAATTCCCTTGCAGTTCAGCGCCAGATAATTCGTTGCTTTCGAGCGTTAATCGCCTCAAAAGGTCAGCGGCAAATGCGAAAAACATTCGCGACCTCCCAAGTCTGTCAAGAGCTGTGACAGTTAATTTGAACTGAGGTCTAAGCGTCCGTCATGTCATCTACGAAATGTTTCACGGTATATAACCAGGAATGCTACACACCACGGTGGTCTAGCAGTTAAGGTGCTCGGCTGCTGACCCGCAGGTCGTGGGATTGAATCCCGGCCGTAGCGACTGCATTTTCGGTGAAGGCAATAATGGCAGAGGCCCGTGTACTTTTATTTAGGCTCACGGCAAAGAACCCCAGGTGTTCAAAATTACTGAAGCCCTCCAGTATGGCGTCTCTCATAGTAATACTGGAGGATATAACGCTGCGCAAAAAACAGGAGCACTAGAAAGGAACACTTACAACAGAATAGCGGAAACTAACAACTGATGTTTATTTGAGGAAACACTGATGCTTATACATGTAAAAACAAACGTCACCATCATCACGCGCTCAGGCTCTATCGCTACATGAAGTTAATCTCTTTTTCTTGGAGTGCTGCTGACGTGCAACTAATGCAAGTGTCTCCTGCGCGCGCAATGTAAAACGCTTCGTGGATCTCCCTCTCTAATCTATCGCCGGATCGTGCCAAGAATTTTGTCTGATTAAGAATTGGACGGCAGTTGCAGCGCTTACAGTGATCTACCATATGCCCGCCCGCGTTGTTGTTTACAGTCCAGTTGTGCTCTCGCGAACTCTTTTAATTTGGTCAGCGACTAAGCGTGCACTACTTGTGCAAGGCTGGAGCCATCAGAAGAGCTTGTGATCTCTTAGCTTCTTTCAGTTGTTTACAGTGCTCAACGCCTACTCAGTCTACTCGGTGTACTTCGGAGGGAAGACCGCGTCAGCTCGGTGTCCAATTGGGTGGTATTAATAAGCTATGTTTAATTACTATAATGTTAATTAAGACAGCGATAACTGATTCAGGCCCAATTATCAAGGTCACAGTTAGGATGGGGCTAATTAGCATACGCATCATCAGCACGATTCTAATTAGCATTATCCTAATGAATAAGGCAATAATCGACCTACTCTTCATTAGCGCACTTTTAACTACGGTTGTCTTCATTAGCAAGACCTTAATTATTTCGTTCTTAGCTTGGCACAACCTCACTGAGCAGTCTTAGCAAGATGTGGCTTAATTATCTTGGTCATTGCATGTTCTGACGTAATTAGCTACATGCACCGCATAGCACTTTAGCTCATAAATTGGGCACACGTGCTCGGGAGCGTGCAGAGGATGAAGCAGACAAAGAAGAGGGCGCGCGCATCGGCCGAGGAATGCGCTGGAAGGTAAATATCGACCATGATAATTATGCACGTGGCCTCAGCGATTAGCTGCGGCCACGTGCTGTTGACAGGCGCTCGGCCGGAACTGGTGTCAGGGGCCATAATATACTGATACTCCAATAGGATACTTAGTGCAGACATTAAACGCTTGAAAATGAATTTAAACAGCCTGCACGTAACTCTGAAAAATGTCGTTAGCAAAATTGTCTGACACTTTTCTTGCACTGGCACACTTCCGCACTCAGTGGAACAACAAACAAACCAAATACGATGCCTTTGGTTTAAAGACACCACCCAACTTTGTTGATAACGCATCGTTGGTAACGAGGAACCACGCGCTGAGGGCTAGATTTGACCTTTTCTTACTATTAGCTCGCTAAAAGGGAGGCGTGGCCAGAGCACGGAAAGATTCCAAGTTTCGCCAAAAGGGCGCCATCCTGCATATCACCCCTGACGGCTCACTAATGACTGTGTTCTCTGCGACATTAGGCATCATTGGCAAAAGTATTGTATACGCAGATACCTCCGTGCAACTTGAAGACCAGCATGAACTTCCTGACACCAAGTGCCCATAGACGAAACACAAATTTTGTGCCCTGTGCAGCCTTGGTGCGTTATGGATTGCTAGTTCATTTCGTTGGCTGGCCGCGACGACCGCGTTTCGTTGGACACGAAATGCTATGTGTTTAGATTTAGGTGGTCATTATACAACTCGATGATGCCGAAATTTCCGTAGCCCTCCATTACGGCGTCTCTCATAATGATACCGTGGTTTTTGGACATAATACCCCCCAAGTGTTACTGTTATTATTAATAATATTATTATTATTATTATTCGTAGCAGTAGTAGGAGGAGGATGAAGAGGAGTAGGAGCAAGAAGAGGAGGAGGATTAGTAGCAGTAGTAGTAGTATTACTCTTATTATATTGTTCTAAATTATTGTCAGTTTCTGCTTCTCGTGCTTCAGTTTCCATTGCCAAATATCGCTATCGTGACCATACTATCCGTTAGACGCCTAGCAAACAGACCTCCTAAAGGCCCTCGTATTATCAACGCACATCATCAAGTTAATTAAACGTGGTTATGTGTAACACTGTGGTCGCCTTGTCCGCATTAATTGTCACAAATATTACCACTCTCTTTAAGGGAGAGTGGTGAGATCGGGGGAGGGATGGTTGCGCTGACAAATGCTAGCGCGTGTTTTTGCCAGATACGCAACATATTTTCAGTGATAGCAACATTCGGGCTTTGCATGCCCAGCACCTGGCCAATAAAAACCATTGCGCAGTTTTCTTTGTTGTCAATAACGGCGGCAGAATAAAAATCAGTTCTTGTGTTCATTCTTCCAGCGATATATGTTTGTATCAGCCAATGCGACTGCAGCGCTCATAGTGTGAAGACGAAGGCAATAGCGTACGATGGGGCCAGAATCGGCGGCCAATCATCGCCACGTATTAAGTGTAGTCCTTTGTAGGTCGTTTATTAAGACGTGTTTCTTACAGAAGTGTTCTCCATAGTCATTTTTCATGCTGACTTTTTCCACTTCCATAACTGCCTCCTACTTCGAACTCTTAAAAGGCGCCATTATGCTTTGGCGTCCTCGCAGCGTTCTTTGTCGAACAGCAAGACGCTCTCTCCACACAACTGAGCGTGAATTTTGTCACATTCTTCAGGATAGGAATACCGGTCCTCGTAAGCAACCCACAGCGTGCATTCTGAAAGGCAGACAAAAATAGCTCACTTGCATTTCTGTATATTTCACATAGACAGCCAACATCTAGGGGGTATCTAATTTCGTTTTTAGATGGCTTCCGTTGTTTCGGACATATAGATCAGCACATAAAAGTGGCAAAATATAAACCTATTAAATGTGCACTAGTCAAAAGGGGATGCGCTAAACATTCTTAATAATCAGAAGAGCCCGAAGTAGCAGTGTAGATTCAAGAAGTGCTAAGAGAAGTCGGTGTTGTCACACATTGACAAGCAATTCACAATATTTCACGTTCCTGAGAAACCCTGGGCCTGCGGGAGACGTCTCAGGCGATAACGTTGCCACTTCCGTCTCTGCGCCTTGAGTCAAGTCGAAGGAAACCAACCATTTGTGAATCTCGCTCATATCTAAATGAGAAAGTCATGCACAAATATGTGGTTGGTGCATCTATATCCCTACCTTCCATCCCGTCCGCTCTTAGAATGTTGCTATATTCATCCGATTCTTGAGCAACTCTAAAATGTTTGGTTATCAGCTTACATTACCATATGACCATATTTATTCGTCAGATGATATGCCGAATTTTCAAACGCCTAGTAACATATTTAAAGAAATCGTTAAATGCGTGAAATATTCTCCGAGGTACTGTCGATGCTGAAAAAAAAATGTATTTTTTCCTCCGCGATAGTGACTGCGTAGCAGTTGACTGCTCTTCCGAGCCAGTACGTTGGGTTAATAAGCCTGCTTAAGAATTATTGACTGCGCAGCCAGTGCGTTCACGTTAATGTAGTGTTAACGGCTTGTTGACAATGTGCTTGCCGCAGCAATTTGTCTGTTACTGCAGTGAAACAAATGGCAAATAGATGTGAAATGTAGATGCGGGCTAGCGGCCATGACGTTCCGCTTTTCATAACACAGCTGTTGTTTCCGTTCCCTAGCCGTGGCAGCTGCCTTTTGAGTTGTCCCCATGCCAACTGTTGGTGCATTTTTTTGTTTGGGCACACGTTAACGCACTGCATATGTTGAATATGAATCCGCAGTGTCTCGCTGCGGCGTTCACTTAGGATGCGAGTACATAGTCTGTGTTTCCTGCTGGTCTATATTACACTAGGAAATGTAATTATTGGCTCTATCAAAGTTGGTTAATATGAAATGCAGTTTTGGCATTTTATTATTATTATTATTATTATTATTATTATTATTATTATTATTATTATTATTATTATTATTATTATTATTCCATAGGCATACAGCAACATACAATGGCGCAGTAGAAATAAAATTTTAGTAGCCTCACAAACGCCACCAAACGCGCCCAAAACGCCCGCCTTCTTTTTGCGAGGACTGAATATATCTAGGACATTGAGATAAGGAAAAAGAAAAGTGCACGGCAATGGGAAATGAAGAAATGACGGTAACTCAGGCTGGACTACGCATGATCAAAAAGAAATGTCTACGGGCGGGAGGCTGTAGGTGTCCATATGCGCCTTCTCGCACCCGTGGGTCGTTTAGCGCTAGATCAAAGGTTTTGAAATGCAACCATTCTGAAAAGACAGGGCTTGCAAACACAGACACTAGAAAGAAGTCAAGACAACACAAACGCCTTTATGTGGCATCTTGACTTCCTTCTTTTGTCCGTGTTTGTACACCCTGTCTTTTTTAGAATGAATACGCACCAACTAGCTCAGCTCCCTGTTATTTTAAACCACACTGCAACTCTCGGGAGGCTAAGTTAATTTTGTTCACGAATTTTGGAAGGACTAGATGTTGAACATGTTGAACAGTGGATCTTCTGTGAAAGGGACAACGTAAAGGGTCACGCACTTGAGTTTGTTCAAAAGAGTGTTCCTTAATTATTACTGCTTGCTGTCTAATGAATGCGGAGTATTCAAACATAACGCGTTCCCGTGTCTTACATGACCAATGAGACGAAAACCCCGCACTATCCACATTCAAAGAAACAGGAAACAGCGCGAAACACACGAAAATAACAGAGCCGGACTAAGCGCTGACTGGCAAGGGGGTTCTAAGTCATCGCTCGGGTCTCTGCCAATCTCCTGTGTTTCGCGCTGTTTCCTGTTTACTTGTATATGCACCAAACGGTCGAAATATGCACTATAGTATGCTACCCACATGTTAGAGATGGTATGAACGTTCGCGCACGCTGACTTTCTATATAGCAGGCAACTTTAACTGCCACCAATGAAATTACGAAATCATAGGTAGCACGTACATTAGTCTTAATACAACCCAAAATAAAGCCCCGACATTCTAAACGCCTAGCCTGCACGAAGCTCGCAGCAGTCGCAGTGACAGCTGGAAGAGCGGCCTTCCTAGAGCCGCTGTAAACTCTCTTGGGGCAACTAATACAACTAATAGCCCAGGGCGCCATAAACCATAATAATTTTTGGGAAGTAGGGAAGCACCCGCTACGCCATGATCCGTCAGTCTGTGCAGAAGCGAGGTCTGTAACACATTATGTGCACTTGGTTGATGCCGTGGCTCATGACGATGACGAAATATTGCTAAGCCCTTTGTAATGGATTGGAAGAGCCTTTTGTGATGGATCACAAAACTCGCATTTTGTGACACATGGTAGTTATTTTGCTCTTACACCACGCTGCATAACACAACTTAACGCGATTGTTTGCCTGACATTACGCCTGTATAGGCTCTTTATGCGCCGGAGTTTCAAGCACCGGCGTGACTGGGTGTCAGCAAACTTGGCTACCGTGTAGATGGCCTGCGTTCAAATCTCATTAAATGACTGGATATTTTTAATGGATTTCATTTTTTTTCATTTTACGCTATAGTTATTACGGATACCGGCGGCAGGGACGGACAACTATGGCACAGAAATCGACTGTAGTTATCTCATCACACCTGTAGCTGTGAAAAGGAACTTTCCGTGGTGGCAGTAGTAACGTCAGGCTAGTACGGAAAGTCGAGCTAGTTGGTAGGAATGCATATTTGAATAGCGCAAAAAGACACAGGGACACAGGCGAGAAAGACGATTTAGCGCCTGTATCGTCTTTCTCGCCTGTGTCCCTGTGTCTTTTTGCGCTATTCAAATATGTCAGGCTAGTGATTATCATCACGAGCACTTCCCTTGGGAGAGTCGCTCGGGTTTAGAACCTGTGCCTGGAGTTCACAGTCAGCCATAGCGTAGATCAGTTCAGCCAAACATACACCTTTATAACATGTACATATTATGCCTTTTAAATTTCTAAACGGTCCCCATATTAATAAATTTGTTCCATCATGCGTATGCTGTACTTCAACCTTGCTTTGCTTTCCAGTACCGATCGATAGGAAAACTGGCAGTAGGTGCTTTCTAAATCACAAGATCCTAAGTGTAGTGTTATGTATAGGGTTCATGTCAACAATTTCATGAGGCTGAAGTTTCTAAATTGACGCAAGAAGTTTATTTTGCAAATTGACACCTAGGTTACGGAGATAAAACAGTATTCTTCGTCTTTGTATTCTTCTGCTCTCGACCGTCGAGAGCTTAGGGCAGTCCACTCCGTCTCTGCTTCTTGTTGTCGGTGCCGTACGTACCAGCAAGGGGCAGTAGGGGCAAGCCTTGTAATACCACCGCTCACAGACACCTTGCACTGGTGTCCTAACAATCCCAGCTACCCGGTGGGAAAGCAGGTGTCGGCCAAGGAAAACGCGGCGCGGGTGTATCCACCGAGCCCCGGAAAAACTTCAGCCGACATTCCATTCTTCTCGTGGGCGAAATTTGTCGTGTAGCAACACCAGGCGACTGACGCGTAGGTCTTTTGCAGCTGCCGGAGTGGCATGATGCGGTCTCAAAGGGCACAAGGACTCTTCCACAAAGAGTCGGGCCATCTCTGGCGATACTTCCACTGGCACGCTGGTTCGTTAGCGGCAAAAGCTATTGGTTGGCGTCCACGAGTCGGTGGAAGAGCTGGGCAACTGCCATGTTATTCACTAAAGGTCATGCGCAGGACTTTTAAAGCAAAATGTGTATCCCTGCCCCCCGTCAACGAAGCTCAATGACTGAATAAGATCTTGCCTCATTTGTTCATTGCCTCCAGATTTACACTGTTTTGCCGAGATCCCGAGGCTACCTGATTCGCAATACGTTCAGAGCTCCTGAACCAATGTGACGGCGACATGTAGCGTAGCGGATTGCTTCATTTTTGCACTCTTTAGTAATATGAGCTCATTTAGCTCGATGGTACCTCTCCGCTTCGCTTTGGAGCTTCACCTTGTTTTATATTATCGGTATTGGGGCAGTACATGCACATACATCGCGTGTGTGAGAACACCTTGTTCGCCATAGTGAGCACCCACCTTAAGCGTGGCGGTGGAGCTCAGTACTTAGCTTTCGGCAGGAGATTTCTACCAGGCTGATACGGGGTTTGTGCGTGATGTGGAGCTTGCGGTGCGCACCCTTTCTCGGCTGTCTAGAGTTAGGCGAAGCTAGCCGAGAATCGCATCAAGAGGCGAGCTTTTGAGCACATATTTGTCGGTTGCATGAGTCATGTGGGACTCAACAGCCAATTATGTGGGTAACATGCGCAGCATCGCACCGTATGTGTCCGGTGAAACACCCAGATTCGTCAACCCAGGTACATTTCTTCGGAAGTGGTCGTACAGGTGACAAAGCGCGTTTACGTCATCGAGTTTTTTGGCTGTGAACATTCAATAGCTGCGTGATGTGCTTATGATACGCCCGTGTTCACTTTCCAGTATACCAATCACCGCTGCTGCCACCCTGCCCGTCAGCATTGCAGAGAGGTTAAAAAATCAGTCGATGAGAGAAAAGGCACCGCTTTCCTGGACAACCTGTCGGAATTGTTCCCAAAATGTCTGCCTGCTAAATCAGTTACCGCTGAACTCTTGGAGTTCCCGTTTTGGTAGGACAGAGCTCTGTGCAGCTGGTGAATGGTTAGGCCGTTGTGCTTCCATTAGTTCTACGTCCACTGGAAGTGCACTTTCGTTGCAAGCGCACTAGTCGCGTCCGCAACGTGTGATGAGGGCTTGGCGTTCCCGCACGCCTCTGTATCTTCAGCAAGGTCGTCGTCCCTTACGCGTGGTTTGTTGGGCGCGACTTGATGCCTCAATTTTTAGGCGATGGTTCGCAATACATATTTTACTTCCGCGATGCGGTCCTCTAGGTTTGGGTCCAGGTGATCACCGATCTTCGGTGTCATGAGCTCAGCGCTCAACCAGTGCAGCTCGACACGCGCGATCACCTTGTTTACATGTGACCCATTTACTTTGTTCGGTTGTCACTGAAGTTCTTGTAGCCACTGAGAACCATGGCTTTCGGCACCAAAACTTGTTATAAAGGTCGATATCTCTAATTTGGTGACGCCGAGGATTTTAAATTGATACAATAAGTTTATCTTACGTATTTACAGCTCTCTTTTAGGGAGCTGAAAGAGGATCCTTTGTCGTTCTTTGCAGCAACGTCTGTGCTCGGCGTCCCAGTCTCATGTGAAGGTCACTCTCTGTGTGCGTCTTGTTGGTGTGGTCCTCCGGTACAAGAAGGACTGTATCAGGCAGTCTGGCCATAATTACGTTGACAGACACATTGTGTGAATGTCCCAACCAGCCCATCGCCTCTGTAGGAGAGCAGCTGATGGCCAAAGACTCCACGACAACCTTGAGCATGTAGCAGCCACCGTAAGCGTTAGGTTGGAAGAAGGTGTACTAGTTTTGTGGGGTGGTCTCACCCTTTGCATATTCCGCTTCAACCATTAAAAAAGACTATCGACGGATAAGTGTGGGCACTTGTACTGTGCTGTTTGTACAGCCGCCAGCACGCTTAACACGAGCGCTCCGCAGCTTCGCCTGGATGGCTTGAACTTAACCCAGTACCGCGAAGTGTTCGGCGTGTTGCCGAGAATAACACCTCGGTGTGTTTCCTGCGGCCGGCGACAGCTGAAGCGAAATGGTGTGCGAGCAGCCTGCGTGCTTTTGGAGATTTTGCTCAAAACAGAAAGCAAACAGAGGAGTTCTTGCGGAGATGCGTCAGAGGGAGCCATGAGCGAAACATGGCAGAATGGACGTTTTAAGTGAGCTGGCTCTCCTACTTCCTCTGTT